>WNGS01164785.1:23865-36902 GCA_020271785.1 Procambarus virginalis | reverse complement strand
TATATATATACTGTATATATATATACTCATTTAAGATGCCAACTGAAAGATTGAATGAATCTGTATATATTATACTATATATAATGTGTACACCACAAGAAAATTTTAACTGGGCATGCCGAGCGAGAATTTAAGTGGCAACCCATTTCCAGCATATATATCACATATGCACAAACTCGCATATGAAAAGTCCACGTTTCGTGCCACTAGTATTCTAAAAAGACATGACAAAAAATGCAGCAATGTAACCTCTCCAAGGGATACAATAGATGTTTTATTATATTCAAAATTGAGCCCTGATTTTGCACATCACTATTTGAAACCTTACAAGAGATCTACACCTCCCCTGCTGTTGGACTTGTTCCCGTAACTCTCGTCCCAAACCTCTAATGCTGTGATGATGGGCTAGTGTTGTAAGTGACCAGTTATTTACTAGGCCACAACATTGTGGTGGCCAAGAAATATTGAGAGTGATGATGAAATATGAGCTGAAGGTTGGGTTGTGGGTTAATACGAAATAGCTATGATGTTGACGATTCTGATAGAGTTGGCCGCGGTGTTGGTGGTGACGGGTGCGGGGTTGACGGCGGCGGTGTTGGTGGAGACGGGCGCGGGGTTGACGGCGGCGGTGTTGGTGGAGACGGGCGCGGGGTTGACGGCGGCTTTGTTGGTGGAGACTGGCGCGGGGTTGACGGCGGCGGTGTTGGTGGTGACGGGCGCGGGGTTGACGGCGGCGGTGTTGGTGGAGACGGGCGCGGGGTTGACGGCGGCGGTGTTGGTGGAGACGGGCGCGGGGTTGACGGCGGCGGTGTTGGTGGAGACGGGCGCGGGGTTGACGGCGGCGGTGTTGGTGGAGACGGGCGCGGGGTTGACGGCGGCGACGGGCGCGGGGTTGACGGCGGCGGTGTTGGTGTCCAGGTGAGACGAAGATCACTATGTAAAACCTTATTATAAATTTTATAATATACAAACTCCATGTTCACCTATACTAAAAAACATTGTGCTTCTTTAGAGCTAATGAGCCGAACAGGTTATTCGCTAGCCGGCCACATTGTTGATGAGAGTTATTCATCACCAATAAATAGCAACCTTAGGGGGGGGGAAGCTGCTGATTAATCTATAATAATCGAGAGTTGCTGAATTACATATTTATATAAGGAGCTTATTTAATCCGAATACCAATCTGCATACCAGAGTTCTTGCAAACGGAGATGAATCAATCACACCGGTTAACAATCAACACATCAATCAAACTACTGATCAATCATCATATCAACACAGGCCCGAAGCCTATCTATCTCCTCAATCTAAAAATCAACTATGTAGCCTAATATTTTGTGTCTTAATATTCTTGCAAGCTCTTGCGCGTCGTGGATGGTCAATTTTAGTCCTAATGGACTGAAAATTGTTGTCACTTTAGTAATTAAATTTGTGACTAAATTCTCTACATTAGTGACTAAAATTTTAAGTCCTAATGGACTGAAAATTGTTGTCACTTTAGCAATTAAATTTGTGACTAAATTCTCCACATTAGTGACTAAATTTTTGTGACTAGTGAAATTAGAAACATAAGAATTTAAATATAAATTTAACTCCAAATTAATTGATTCGTTTAGTATTTAATAAGAACAAGTAGCTACAGATTTAGAGTCGGATATATTATTTGCATCAACTTAAACAAACCATTACAATAATGGCTGGCCTAAACAGGTGTACGGCAGTCTCAATCAAACTTGACTTCTTTTTGGCATTTAGTGGGTAACATTAGCTTTTAATATGAAAGGCGATATATATTAAAAAAACAAAGTGTAATTTACCATTAGAGCGGTAATTCAGATTTTGGTACAATTTATACCACAAAAATAGAATGATGTGAAGACAATTTAAAGAAATAATATACACTAGACATAAAATTTGTATATCATATTCACACCCCTCAGCATTCTATATTTTCCTTTCTCTTTATTAAATTAATATAAAATATAAAATCATTCTATCTCAATAGATTCTGGTGCTACCCGAATCAAAATCACTCCCAACACAACTCAGAATATATATTGATTTCAATAGAACTAACATGCCTGTCAGTATGCCATCTGTTTGTGGCAGTAGTTCTATTGTAAAAATATTAACAATAGTGTTTGCGTTCATTAAATTTATTAAGGCAGAATTGAAGGCAAAACAAAGCTATTTTTAACTTTTGTTTATCTAAGGAATTATAAATTAGCGCTGTTCTATTATCATACTCCCTTCTAACATATATTACAAACTGCTTAGAACATTCTAATCATACTCTCCACCCCCCCCCCCCAGTAGGTATTTTAAACACCCAGGATAACACTACCATTCTAAACCTCCAAGATAACACTATAATATTTGCTCCCCAACTTAACGGACTGTAAGTAATCCATCAATGCTGTAACTTGCTAACATTGCCACAAGTTGGGTATGTAAGTTTTATTTGAAGTCAGTTTCTGGGTCCACTGGGTGCCTCTGAACCTTTTCAAAGGCTGTAACCCATTCTAAGTCAGCATTTGGCTTACACACACCCAGCAAGCAAATGATACGCTGAAGCTCCTACACGGTGTAATCAACTCTTTGACATATGTAAATTACAAAGGTACATTCCTTCTGAAGATGTATTAATATACGAAAGTACTAAGGAAATTCCTGTTTCAATTCTTCCTCCGTGGTCTGACACTGTCATATGTAAATTAATTTTTGTTTTGTTTTTAATGTACGGGGTTATGCAGGAAACACAAAGGGTCAGGTGGGGTGTGTTTTTTGTTACACTGATTAAGAGATTGTTTACAATCCCTAAAAGAAAGAAAGAAGCGTGAAGGAAGAAAGAAAGACGTGTGAAAGAAGCGAGTCTCCACTCATAGCTTGGAACAGAATTAGCCTGACAAAGGTACAAAATATGGAATATTACTGACAGGAATTGTCTATATATTGTACCTGTGGACAGTGAACCCGCCCACGTTGTTGCTACAACTAACCTAACCTTCCTAGGCCGAATACATGACAACTGAGGCCTAATATAGAACATATGTGTGCTATACTAGGCCTAGGAATATTTGTTTTTTTTCCTTCAATTTTTCCGGACTCTTATATAGTGAATAGTACAAAGTTCAACTATCTAATTGCATAGTACGTCAATCTTTTGTACTATGGTGCACATAGTTACAAAAACAAGTATCTAAACAGGAGGATGAGGGTGCATAATAAGCGTCTTAAGAACTTACCAGTATAGCGTCTTAGGCTCCCGCACTCCTCCAAGACGCACACACCCAACTGAACAACCTGTTCCGTACTTAAAAGTGATTTCGAGGAACACTTTATGTGCTTATAAAGAGTTCACATCTTCTTTTCAATAACGTGTCACTAAATAACTATAAAAAAATATAAAACGGAAAGTGCGAACGTTTTTTTTTTTCTAGCGCGTTTGTTGGCCGGCGGCGAGGCCGGTGTCACCTGACCCGCGTCCCTGCAACAGTGGCCAATCACAGCTGCTTGTTCCGGGGTACTTGAGCCAATCACAGGTGTTCGCGGCCAGAATTTCAACCAATCACAGGTACTCGTTTAGGGGCGAGTCTGTGTTAAAATATTTATTCCGTTGATAAATACAATATTTCAAAATATTTGGATTTTTTTTTTATCCACATTTAAATGCTTTTGCGGTTTATTTTTAATATCGATCACTCGCAATTGGGGGAAACGATAAGGGTGATATTACCTTGCTCTTTTAAAATGCACATTGGCTTGACAGTTTCCAAATGGAAGGAGAAAGAACTTTTTTTTACAACTTTTTACTTGATTTGTTTAATTAATCAGAATTTAAAGAAAGTATATAGCTTTGTGTGCACTCATTTGGCCAATATTTACAAAGAAATGGGCAGTTGAGAGAGCATACTGGCTGTTAAGCTTAACAAGAGGCTACTGGAGGCAAGAGTCACCTGTCCAGTTACTGGCATGATTGACCACCACAAGAATAACTGTGCCGCGCCCCACGGAGTGATATGACACCATGTTCAGTCTCACACCACAAATCCAGTATTACAACACAAATCCAGGATCACACTGTAAGTCCAAGGTCACACTACAAGTCTAGTGTTACAACACAAGTTCAGGGCCACACTACAAGTCCAGGGTTACAACACAAGTCCAGGATCACACTGTAAGTCCAGGGTTACACTACAAGTCCAGTGTTACAACACAAGTCCAGGGTCACACTACAACTCCAGTGTCACAACACAAGTCCAGGGTCACACTACAAGTTTAAAATCACGTCACAAGTTCATGGTCACACCACAAGTCCAGTCCCACCGCAAGTCCACGGTTACACCTCATTAACCAAACCTTCAGGTGCAGGTGCCTTTCACTGACATTTCAATTTCTTTCTTAATTATGCACCCCATACCCATCCCGTGGGCGGTGGTGTAAAGAGTTACAAAGGCACATAATCGGTTTAGGAACTGAACCCTCTGGTTCGTTTAGCTAAGCAAATAACAATCTTTTGACGCTAGTTAGTTGGATTCACCACATTTTTACTCACCAGATGGTAGGAGAATCGAACCAATGTCCGGACATTGCAGACAGACAGACGGACTCTATAGCTACTCCATTACCTGCTTGTACGTGAACATATATATACTAAACAAAAAAACTATGTTCCTAATGGGTATCGTACGTAGGCGTTTCAGGTGTTTGGTTAAGTGGGCGTGCCACATAAATTGAGGAGTGTGTTTGGTTCGAGGATGGGGAGTGTGTGTGGACCATGTCAGATGGATATGGCGTGTGTGGATGGGTCTCAGATGGATACTCGGATGTGTGGATGGGTGTCAGATGGACACTTGGATGGGTGTCAGATGGACACTCGGATATGTGGATGAGTATCAGATGGATGTTCGGATGCGGCGATGGGTATTTTTATGTACTGTACGGATGCCAAACACGAAGCTTTAAGCGAAAACATCCATTAACTCTACACCAATTTATCGGTGGATATAATAATGAACACAGTAATATATAATATATATATATATATATATATATATATATATATATATATATATATATATATATATATATATATATATACGTATGATGGTCTAGCGTTTTGGGATGGACCCATGTGAGTGTGAACACTAGTTGCCTGGATAGGTGCCAAGCCTGAAGAAATGATGAGTATCAGATTCATGCCGACAGAAGTGAACAAAATGAGATTTGAATATATGAGTACAGATACAAACCTTAGATTACAGATATCAATAATATATATATACTCACTTAGTTGTGCTTGCAAGGTCGAGCATCAACTTCTGAACCCTATCACCCCAGCTGTCTCAAAACACATGTGTTTATATATATATATATATATATATATATATATATATATATGTATATATATATATATATATATATATATATATATATATATATATATATGTCGTACCTAGTAGCCAGAACGCACTTCTCAGCCTACTATGCAAGGCCCGATTTGCCTAATAGGCCAAGTTTTCATGAATTAATTGTTTTTCGACTACCTAACCTAACCTAACCTAACTTTTTCGGCTACCTAGCCTAACCTAACCTATAAAGATAGGTTAGGTTAGGTTAGGTAGGGTTGGTTAGGTTCGGTCATATATCTACATTAATTTTAACTCCAATAAAAAAAATTGACCTCATACATAACGAAATGGGTAGTTTTATCATTTCATAAGAAAAAAATTAGAGAAAATTTATTAATTCAGGAAAACTTGGCTTATTAGGCAAATCGGGCCCTGCATAGTAGGCCAAAAAGTGAGTTCTGGCTACTAGGTACGGCATATATATATATATATATATATATATATATATATATATATATATATATATATATATATATATATATATATATATATATATATTCCATCTACCGATGTTAATAACACCACAACACTTCTATAAACATTTTATTATGAAACAACACATACTTTTTAGATTGGAAATATGTTTATTACAATACACCTAAGCTGATGAAGAGTCAATATGACTGTTATTGAACCTCCTGGCAACATGAAGGGTTCACAACGGCTGGTGTATCTAACGCACAAGTATCACATTAAATCAAAGTTGAACAGCAATGAACGTTCTCTCCTACAGACGATACAAAAATGGTATAGTTATCCCAACAAACACACACACACACACAACGAAACCACAGGGTCATTTTCCCGATTTTACGTTGAAATAACGTTGAAAAACGCCAATTACGTTGTGAGTGTGTGATGGAGTATGAACCTAGCGTCGCTACCCTGCAAGGTAGCTGGAGCCCCTCAACCCAGCAGTGTACTTTGCCTGAAAATTAAACCTTTTCATGGAAATTCTAAAAAAAAGGTTTATTTTCACGTCTTTTGTTATTGGCACGTCTTATAATGGAGTGGTTCACTGGTATTTCCAACACCGTACAAGAATATAACCTTAAAGAGTAAAGACACAAGGCTCATAAATAATACATATATATATATATTATATATTTTATATATATATATATATATATATATATATATATATATATATATATATATATATATATATATATATATATATATATATATATATATATATATATATATTGTGTGCGACCAATGGGCAACGAGTACTGTTTAAGGTCAATCAGTTGTTTACAGGTCAACAAATGCCGTAGTGACTCGTAAACACCTGCAGGTGGAAGGGAAGGGTTCTGAGGGTGAAAGAGGAGGGATGTGAGGGTGTGAGGGAAGGGATGTGAGGGTGGGAGGAGAAGGATGTGAGAGGAGGAATGTGAGGGGTGAGCGAAGAGGGATGTGAAGGTGAGAGAGGAGGGATGAGGGTGAGAGAGGAGGGATGAGGGTGAGAGAGGAGGGATGAGGGTGAGAGGACCCCCTGAAGGTGTTCTTGGTTCTCGTGTATACAGGTGTTAGACACGAGACCTCTTTTAGGAGTGTGTGTGTGTGTGTCTTAATTACTACCTGGTTGTTGAAGAGTTTACCTGGCTACTGAGGCGTGTACCTGGCCCCTGAGGAGTTTATGTATATCTGGTGCTCGAGGAGTCTACTTTGCTGCTAAAAAGTCTACCTGGATTAATAGGAATCTACCTGGCTCCGGAGAGGTCTTACACCTTCTCACAAACAAATTAAAACATTGGAATTATAATCTATATAAATAAAACCTAGAAGATAATTATGATACTACTAATAATAACAAGTAATAAAATTAAACAAAGAAAGTAATGCTAATAATATTAAAACGAAAAATTTATAGTAAATAATAATAATTATTATTATTATTATTATTATTTTATTATTATTATTATTATAAAATCCAAGAAAAATATTAAATCCCTCGCACCAACTGGCCCGCGCGTTGGTTCAATACATAAACGAATATATCAAACAACTGCATAACTAGTTTGGGGCTGGCCGACAACACAAAACTAATTAAAAATAATGAATACCCTCAGAAGCACTGATAACATCATAAACTGGTCAATAAATGATATTTTCACATCCAGACTGATAAATGCGGTGGGGGGGGGCCTCTCTCCACACACACACTATCGTCCCATGTTAACGGCAGCTTCACAAAAATATATGTAATGGGTTTCCCCTGTAATCAGCAGCACGGCTGTCGGAATTGCAATCTACGTTAATTCCACACATATTACATGTCGCTACGATTATGTAGGATTGACCATAAATAATTTTTGTACAAATCATTTACAATTTATACAATGAGCGAGGCTGCCTGCCGGCCGGCCGAACCCCCTCTCTCTCTCTCTCTATCTGTGCTTGCCTGAATACACACCCCTGTTCACGGGCGAGATTTTACGTTCAATTTTCTTAATCATTCTCCTTCCTAAAGAGCTGTTAATTACCGAGTTAAGCGTTATAGTGAGGCATTTGGCCTAACGCTTCAGATGATAATGTCACTATTGTATTTTAAAAACTATCTTTTAAATACCTGTGATTTATATCATTTTTAATCTATAACAAAATTTTGTTTCGTCTATTATATTATAGGGCCGAACTCAATAATAATAATAATAATAATAATAATGAAGATAAGAATAATAATAATAATAATAATAATAATAATAATAATTTCTTCCTAATAGTTTATAATTCCCGTTTGCATCCAAAACTATATCAACGGAAAATATTTTTCTTCTTTCAACTTTCAATAATAATAATAATAATAATAATAATAATAATAATAATAATAATAATTTTATTTTAACTATTAATTTGTAATAATAATAAAAAGTTATATTGGGGCAACTCTATTTAATTTTCCAAAACAACAAAAGTATTTATTACATAAAACAAAGTATTTATTACAGTACCAAAGAAATATTGTTAAGCTTCTGATACCCCGGAGAGTAGTTAGGTCCCTGATATCCCTGATAACTCAAGTACAAGTTAAACTCCTGATAAACCAGGTACAAGTTAGACTCCTTTTAACCCAGATAGTAGCTAGGCTCTTGATAACCTAATTAAAAGTTAAGCGCATGATAACCCAATTAGAATTTTGATAACCAAGGTAGAAGCTAGGCTCCTGATAACCCCAGGTAGATGTTAGGCTCCTAATAACCCAGGTAGATGTTAGGCTCCTAATAACCCAGGTAGATGTTAGGCTCCTAATAACCCAGGTAGATGTTAGGCTCCTAATAACCCAGGTAGATGTTAGGCTCCTAACAACCCAGGTAGAAGTTAAGCACAGCGTACACACGCACACCCGAAAATTCTCTAAGCTATGAGTATATACAACAACGGCTCTTTCTCGTGCACATTACGGTGCCCGACGGTCAACGCGCAAGGTGCGCACGCACACGAGAATGGCTTGTTCCTATGGGGGGTTCCTTTGTGTTCCTCATTAAGGTTTGTTTAGAATAGACACCGTGGGTGAAGTTAGTCAGGGTAGGCTGTTTAGACGAGGTCTACGAGAAACCTATTTGAATAGATACTTCAAGTAAAATTATGAAGGTTGAATTTTAAAATGTTATTTTAGATTAGATCACTAATCTTGGGCAGGGTAGGGTAGTTTGTGTTGAAATGAGAGTTGATAGCTGAGAAATGAATGATCAGGCATAGAGTTAACAAGGAACAATCAGAACGCGCCATTCACACCATACGCTAGACCTGAGGCTACAGCAAGCCTAATACCCTCCAACCACTCTGAAACTCACAACGTCAACAGTCTTTATACAAAGTGGTGAGTGTTGAGACTAGTCTCAGCGGTTCCCTACACTCCATTACCTGTATTACGACGCCATCACAAAATTTAACACTGTGAAGTACAATGTATTCATCAATGAATCTGAGGATAGTGTTCACCATCGCTGTGTCGTATAGAATATTTAAGATCAACATAAACTATTACAATATCCCTTGGAAACTATCATAATATGTATTGGTGTTAATTTTTAATATCATGGCATTAATAATTTAACATAATGCTAAGACCACAATTGGTATAATTTGTCGCCATAATTGGACAGAAACGATTACTTCCAGCCGTAATGAGACATGACTTATAATCCTAAACAATAATTTGATATTAACATAACATTTACAATACAAATAAAACATTCTGAGGTAAATATGTAACTCCTGATTTCCATGATTTTTTTCTTTGTGTGAGGAAACTGCAGAGTGTTCAACATTATGGTAGACAAAAATGTATTCAACAGTGTGGCAATTGCAGCGTGTTCAACATGGTATTAAACTGCAGTGTGTTCAACGTGGTGATAGACTACAATGTGTTGAACATGGTGGTAAACGACAGTGTGTGTGTTTCATCATGGTGGTAATCTGCAGTGTATATTATTTATATACTAACAACATATAATATGGTCGTTGTTGTCACGTTGTTGCTGTATAAACAACGTGGTTAATATGACAATTACAAACAAGTTGCTCATAACAGCTCTGATTATTATATATTGTGACAAGTTTACCACGAATACTTTTAGTTGCTGCCTATGACCACATATAAAAGTAGCCTTGAAACACACGATATACAACTACCGTAAGCTCTCAAATTATTGGTATAATTATTTTTATTATTATTACTGTTAAATATTATTAGAACACATTTTCATTCTCTTTTTCCACATTTAAAAGATCGCAAAACGGTAAAAGAAATCGTTTCCCACTCTACACAGCCTTCTTCTCTGTGCTACACTGTAGAGTATAGATCACTGACTTTTACTCATACAAAGAACTCAACGAAGAACGATGTTTTGGGGGGTGAAAATACTCGTACAGTATATGTAATGAACGGATGACACGGCGGAAACACTAGGAGAGACATGGGAGTGTATGTTGTAACTTTGGCAGATATAAGTAGATTTATGGAGTATATTGGGTGGCGGATGTGTGTGGGGGCTAGCGGGTGACAGTCAAGGTGGGGGAGAACTGGCCATGCCCGGCGTAAATGCGTTCGCCGTACTTTAGAACACAGCCTGTGGTGTTAAGCCTGGTAAATGCGACAGTACCGCCGTGATATACTTGAAAGGACATTTCGCCGGACGAACTTTTGATGCATATTTCACTGGTGTCGTTTCTTATAGCACTGGAGGCAGCGGGACACTAGGATGTCTCGTTGCAATGTCTTGCCCCCCTCCCTTCCTTATATATCTACACCCCTTCCCCATATGGGTCTCTCCCCCACCGGGACCCCCTCCTACCACACACATCACCCTCACAGCGTCTACTACGAATTGTCACTAAAAATGATATGCTACGAGATTTTCTGTTTTGAGTACGTAGTTGCTCTGTCTGGAAAGACAAATTTTCTTGTTCTTTCCTTCCCAGACTTTTGGAGCGTCACTGAGGCAGGTGAAGTGGTCCAGCGACCTCCACACCTACCTCTACTACACGACATTGTAACACACACTGCAGTAATAACTTTGAAGCGTACGTCGGCCACGTGTACGGTCCATAACGTGCAAGTGGCCACAACGTGCAATGGCCAGCACACAGGTGGCCAGCACGCGCAAGTGGCCAACACGGGCAAATGGCCAGCACGTGAAGTGGACACACCTGTCAGATTTCGGGTCCTCGTCCACATGTCAATGTTGTGAAACAGTTAAAGCTTGACCAGGCCTCGGGGTCACGGGTAACTTATTCTAGTGAGTTGAAGGGGGGCCGGAAGTTGGGGGCGCAACCCTACACATACGTGCGGAGGTTAACCCTCCGGCCGGTGCGCAGGGGGCGGCGCTGGGGTGATCTTGGCACCCCGGGGAGCGTGTGGTGCAGGGAAGAGGGTGATATGGGCGGCAGTGGGCGGGTTGCCACAGGTCTGCTGACGGTGGGCGGCTGGAGGGGGGCGGTGGTGTATGTTGGCGCCCCCAGGGTGGCGGGAAGCGGGGCTTCCATCACTGAGGGAGAGAGGTGTGATCCCAGCCCGTTGAGTCCTGGAGGCAGGGAAGGGAAGGAGTGCGCGTGGTGTGGCGCCAGCCCTAGCGACTTGGCATAGACCTGCAGCAGCGCCTCCTGCGGCGAGGGGAGGCGGGGAGCCATGGGTAGGGGGCGGGCGTACGGGGAGGCCTCCAGGTGCAGCGGCCGGTGGACGCTCATCTTCCCCACCGCTCCCGCCAGGGTGGACGAAGGCGACGTGGGAGACGACGACGATGAGGCCATATCAGCCAGGGACCAGATTCGTGGCTTGACGGGTGAGGCTGGAGGGGGAGGGGCGTGATTAGGCCCATCGCTCCCCCCTGTCGTACTTGAGGGGGATGGGGGCCGCAGCGGCGATCCCTCACTACCCCCGTCATCCACCCCGCGACCTTCACCGCCAACCTCAACATCTGCAACAAAAGACACATGTGAGAAAAAAGCAGACACACAACATCTGCAACAAAAAGAGACACGTGAGAACAAAAAGGCGAGATAACATTTGTAACAAAAGAGACACGTGAGGAAAAAAAAAAGTCGACACACAGCATCTGCCATTACAATACTGCACATCAACAGGCAGTGCCTGTATTTGGGTAGTGATGCCGACACTCCACAGGTGGCCCTCTGGCTTCTTGTTTCTATAAATAATGTGTTATAACACAGAAAACCCGAAATACACAATGAAAAGCAAGCAAAAGGTCAATAAACAAAATGGGTAAAATCAAACTGCATAGCTCATTTTCTAACGCAAATTCTGTATTTAAATAGAAAGAAAGGTGTAAAACACTGAACTATTCAGATATTATTTTTCCTGTTAATCACCTGTTATTATTATTCCTGTTAATAACCTGTTATTATTTTTTCTGTTAATAACCTTTCTTATTATTACTACTACTGATTATTAGTGATTAGCCTTAGTTATTAGTACTATTAGTAGCCTGTTATAAATATTAGTTAGTAGCATTACTATCAATTTTTGAAGACTGCTATAATAATTACTCTTAATAGCCTCCGTAAAAATTACTATTTTTACCATCTGTTATTGAAAGTATTATTAGTAGACTTTGTTATAATTATTACTGTTAGTAGCCTCTGTTATTATTATTCTTGTTAGTAGCCTGTTATAATTATTACTGTTAGTAGCCTTTGTTATTGATATTGCTGTTAGTAGCCTATTATATTTATAACTGTTAGTAGCCTCTGTTAGTGATATTGCTGTTAGTAGCCTATTATATTTATTACTGTTAGTAGCCTCTGTTAGTGATATTGCTGCTAGTAGCCTTTGTTATAATTATTACTGTTATCATTATACCGTCTGTTGACCAGACCACACACTAGAAGGTGAAGGGACGACGACGTTTCGGTCCGTCCTGGACCATTCTCAAGATTGGTCCAGGACGGACCGAAACGTCGTCGTCCCTTCAACTTCTAGTGTGTGGTCTGGTCAACATACTTTAGCCACGTTATTGTGATTCATCGCCTGCATTATACAGCCTGCTATCATTATTTCTGTCAGTAGTTTAGCCCACGCCTTCCTTGAGGGTGAGACACAAGATCACCTCACTGCCACCGCCATAAGCATGGTCATCACTATATATATCCATCACTATCAAT
>WNGS01164785.1:16365-18865 GCA_020271785.1 Procambarus virginalis | reverse complement strand
TAGGTTAGGTAGTCGAAAAACAATTAATTCATGAAAACTTGGCTTATTGGGCAAATCGGGCCTTGCATAGTAGGCTGAGAAGTGCGTTCTGGCTACTAGGTACGACATATATATATATATATATATATATATATATATATATATATATATATATATATATATATATACTGTATATATATATACTCATTTAAGCTGCCCAACTGAAATATTGAATGAATCTGTATATATTACCTATATATAATGTGTACACCACAAGAAAATTTTAACTGGGCATGCCGAGCGAGAATTTAAGTGGCAACCCATTTCCAGCATATATATCACATATGCACAAACTCGCATATGAAAAGTCCACGTTTCGTGCCACTAGTATTCTAAAAAGACATGACAAAAAATGCAGCAATGTAACCTCTCCAAGGGATACAATAGATGTTTTATTATATTCAAAATTGAGCCCTGATTTTGCACATCACTATTTGAAACCTTACAAGAGATCTGCACCTCCCCTGCTGTTGGACTTGTTCCCGCAACTCTCGTCCCAAACCTCTAATGCTGTGATGATGGGCTAGTGTTGTAAGTGACCAGTTATTTACTGGGCCACAACATTGTGGTGGCCAAGAAATATTGAGAGTGATGATGAAATATGAGCTGAAGGTTGGGTTGTGGGTTAATACGAAATAGCTATGATGTTGACGATTCTGATAGAGTTGGCCGCGGTGTTGGTGGTGACGGGTGCGGGGTTGACGGCGGCGGTGTTGGTGGAGACGGGCGCGGGGTTGACGGCGGCGGTGTTGGTGGAGACGGGCGCGGGGTTGACGGCGGCGGTGTTGGTGGAGACGGGCGCGGGGTTGACGGCGGCGGTGTTGGTGGAGACGGGCGCGGGGTTGACGGCGGCTTTGTTGGTGGAGACGGGCGCGGGGTTGACGGCGGCGGTGTTGGTGGAGACGGGCGCGGGGTTGACGGCGGCGGTGTTGGTGGAGACGAGCGCGGGGTTGACGGCGGCGGTGTTGGTGGTGACGGGCGCGGGGTTGACGGCGGCGGTGTTGGTGGAGACGGACGCGGGGTTGACGGCGGCGGTGTTGGTGGAGACGGGCGCGGGGTTGACGGCGGCGGTGTTGGTGGAGACGGGCGCGGGGTTGACGGCGGCGGTGTTGGTGGAGACGGGCGCGGGGTTGACGGCGGCGACGGGCGCGGGGTTGACGGCGGCGGTGTTGGTGTCCAGGTGAGACGAAGATCACTATGTAAAACCTTATTATAAATTTTATAATATACAAACTCCATGTTCACCTATACTAAAAAACATTGTGCTTCTTTAGAGCTAATGAGCCGAACAGGCTATTCGCTAGCCGGCCACATTGTTGATGAGAGTTATTCATCACCAATAAATAGCAACCTTAGGGGGGAGAAGCTGCTGATTAATCTATAATAATCGAGAGTTGCTGAATTACATATTTATATAAGAAGCTTATTTAATCCGAATACCAATCTGCATACCAGAGTTCTTGCAAATGGAGATGAATCAATCACACCGGTTAACAATCAACACATCAATCAAACTACTGATCAATCATCATATCAACACAGGCCCGAAGCCTATCTATCTCCTCAATCTAAAAATCAACTATGTAGCCTAATATTTTGTGTCTAATATTCTTGCAAGCTCTTTAGCGTCGTGGATGGTCAATTTTAGTCCTAATGGATTGAAAATTGTTGTCACTTTAGTAATTAAATTTGTGACTAAATTCTCTACATTAGTGACTAAATTTTTGTGACTAGTGAAAATTAGGAAACATAAGAATTTAAATATAAATTTAACTCCCAAGTAATTGATTCGTTTAGTATTTAATATGAACAAGTAGCTACAGATTTAAGAGTCGGATATATTATTTGCATCAACTTAAACAAACCATTACAATAATGGCTGGACCAAACAGGTGTACGGCAGTCTAAATCAAACTTGACTTCTTTTTGGCATAAAGTGGGTAACATTAGCTTATAATATGAAAGGCGATATATATTAAAAAAAACAAAGTGTAATTTACCATTAGAGCGGTAATTCAGATTTTGGTACAATTTATACCACAAAAATAGAATGATGTGAAGACAATTTAAAGAAATAATATACACTAGTCATAAAATTTGTATATCATATTCACACCCCTCAGCATTCTATATTTTCCTTTCTCTTTATTAAATTAATATAAAATATAAAATCATTCTATCTCAATAGATTCTGGTGCTACCCCAAATCAAAATCACTCCCAACACAACTCAGAATATATATTTGATTTCAATAGAACTCAACATGCCTGTCAGTATGCCATCTGTTTGTGGCAGTAGTTCTATTGTTAAAAATATTAACAATAATGTTTGGTTTCATTAAATTTATTAAGGCAGAATTGAAGGCAAAACAAAGCTATTTTTAACTTTTGTTTATCTAAGGAATTATAAATTAGCGCTGTACTACTATCATGCTCCCTTTTAACATATATTACAAACTGCT
>WNGS01164784.1:74773-88123 GCA_020271785.1 Procambarus virginalis | reverse complement strand
ACACCACGTTCTCTATGGAAGTTCTTATTGCCTGCAGAGTGGTAAAACAGCACAGACTTATCTAAAGAAAGGTACCCTTATCCATCCGATCAGTACTAGGCCCGGAATGGTGGCAACTAGTAACGTGGTGGCTAGCGAGAGGTAAAGCTACACGGACCTTCAGGGGAGAGTACCCTAGGCAGAACAGTCCAATAGGAGATCTTGGGAGTAGCAAAACTCTGGCAACAAACAATATATAATTCACCCACTGAACTGCATTGCTGGGGTGCAGATAAAATACCCCAGCTGGCGACCTTGTTAAGATAGAGGATATAGAGAGAACAGGCGGGAAAGGAGTTCCTGCAACCTTTTTGTCTGGCAGGTAAGACTCAGGGAGGGTATTGTTGTAAGGTTAGCCCGAGTCTTCCTTCACTCCACCACGGGTCTAGGCCGGAATTTCTGATAGCAGTTTCCCCGTGGTTGACTGAAGGGCTTCCAGGGTGAGTCAGTGCCACCCCTTCAGTGGTGGAAGCAAAGACCTGCGGAGGTGGGTATTGTTGGTCCTCTCCTTTGGGACCAATGAGACTCCGGTGAATCCCGGGAGTCGGAAGGGCTTGGAGGGGGTATTTCGGCCTTTGAGCCCCTAGCAGCCGGCGTGCTAAACAGAGCCCTTCGGCCCACCCCCCCCCCGTGACAAGAACTGGGACCTCGCCAGGATACGAACCACAGTAGCCAAGAACTGGAGACTTCGCCATGAAGAGTGGATCAAGCTACAGTGTTGCCAAGGTGTGTTGATCAAGCTACAGTGTTGCCCAAAATTTCAAGACAGTGTTGCCAGGGTACAAATACAGTTACAGGTGGCCAGTGAATTCAGGGTACTGTTATCCAACCAGCTAAGGGACTGAAACGGTGAAATTAGTACCTACTAACTTGTCTGGTGTCTGTCGTGTATGCTCGATGATATAGAGATGGAGGAGGATAAGTAAAGAAATTTATTGACACAAGGACGACGGAGAATTTTGGAAGAGTGTACAAGGCCCAGCTCCATCAAGTGGCAACCACTTTGGGATCAATTTGAGGACGACTAGGTCGCGGAGCGAAGGATAGAGATCATGGCACAGCTCACAGCTCGAGAGGAGCGACGGGAGAGGATCCATCTCAGGAGAGACCGTCCCAAGAAGAGCCTTCGAAGGTGATCCGTCCCGACTAGAGCCACCCCAAGCGCCTACCAGTGTGGAGAGAATTCACAGTGAACATGGGAGCAGTGGAAGGTCCAGCTGTAGTAAGAGGAGCCTGCAACTGGAAAATAATGAAGATCAACTGGAAGCCTAGCGAGACGAGAGGAAAGAAAGCGCAATGCAGCGAGAGGAAGTGAAGCTCGGCTGCAGCGAGAAGAAGTAGAGAGACAACTGCGACTGGAGGAGATGAAGGCAAAGAAAGAAGTCGAATTGCGTCGCATTGAGCGTGGTCTGCCCGCACTACCTGCACGGCGGGATGACTTCAAGGTAAGGGAACGTGACTTACCTACGTTCGAACCACAAGAAGCTGAGGCGTTCTTCGAACACTTTGAGCAGATAGCAACTCTGAAGGAGTGGCCAGAAGATGATTGGGCTGCTCTGGTCCAGGGCAGGTTGACTGGTGAGGCCCGGGAAGCCTACAACATGCTGGACCTAGAAGAGTTTAGGTCGGAGGAGTGGGTTAAGGAGGAGTTTAGGTTAAGAGGAGTGCAGATCGTCGTCGGCGCTGACGCTGTTGAGTGCACGCTACGCTCCTCACTCTTAGCTGTTTTACAGCCCTCAAACTACTGCTAGATGATGTAGACCGCCACCCACAGGCAGCTAAGTACCTGGAGTTCAAGCATGTTATAGCACTATCAAAGAAACAAACCAAAAGCAACTCATTCCATCTCAATCAAATTTCTCAACAAACCCCACGGCTGTGAGTATCAGTGCATGCTGCCCGCCTCTCCTCGCCACCGCGCTGCCTGACGAAAGTTTCTTCACAACAAATACCCCTGGTCCATTCTCAAACAATTATGTCTCCTAAAAACGTGACTGCGCAGGGAAATAAGAGCAACAACCCCCTAACAAGGCATCCATCCCGGCCAACTCTGACAGCCTTCGTGTTTCTCCGTCTGGAAGCTCTGGGGTCCGCGGCAGAGGTGCTGCTCTACCCTCTACCCCATTGAGCCAGGGAGCGGGGTCCTCTCAATCCTCTCCCATTAACATGCTAACATCCCAGTTTACGCAATTCAAGCGAGCTTCCGGTCCCTCACCGGAGTTCCCGAACTGGACCGAGAATCAGTGGTTTAAAAAGTTGTGCCTAGTCCTTGAGTCTCAAAATGCTATCATCTTGAGTCTTCAAAATGAGAATCTAGCTAACTGTGCGAATCTCCATCGTCAACAACAAGAAATAACCCTCCTCCGCGACGATATTAGAAACTATAAGGCTAGCCAAGATCAACTCCAGCATGACTTGAATGATCTCCGTGAGAAAAACAATCTTATGAAAACTGATGAAGCAATAAAAAAACAAGAGGAAGCTCTCAACAAAATGACCGAATGTATCAGTACATTATCCGCTCAACGTTCCGTCTCCCAGGAAGAACAAGATCAGCAAAAGCTGCTGGACTCTGTTATTGTGTCATCCCAAGATATACCTGTGGAGTGAAGGGGAAAAATGTGTTGAAATAGCTCAGGCTCTCATAAAAAACGAATTGCAGGTCATTATAAATAAAACAGACATTATTGCTGCCTACAGAGTAGGCAAAAAGAATCCATCAGGTCAAAACCAGCGGAAAATTCGCCTGAAGCTGACTTCCCAGTCCTTGAAATCGCATCTTGTTCGGTCAGCTGCATCCCAACGGAAGGGAATATACATCAACGAGTGCTTGACTAGGAAAAGACAGCAACTCCTCTACCGCCTGCGTCAAATCCGTCATCAAAACCCAGAGGCGATTCATCAGTGCTTTGTAAGAGATGGATTGATTAAAGTGAGAAAGACTGCTGAGGGGAAAATGTTTACAATTACTAATGAAGAGAACCTCAACACTTTCCTCTCCCAAAGTGGTTTGCCTCACCTTATTGTCACTCTCAATGAATCAACTTAATTAACCCCCTTGTCACCTAGTGCGGGCTAGGTAACTTAAGTCTCCTTGTTTCACTTTTAGCTGAATTTCTAAATTACTCTTTACTAGTCTGTTACTGGACTTAATTAATTGTGTCTTAATTATTCCTTTAGGTCTTAATAGTTGTACAGTCATAACTGAACTAGTTATATTATATAATCATTTGCTTAAATTTGTCCTATGCTTATTTTCAACTTTTTTCTCTGATTTCTTCTTTTACCTAGTTTGCCTAGCCTCGCCATACTCCTTTACTCCAGTGTACCCCTGGCTTTGCCTGTGTCTCAAATAGCATATTGTTACTTTCAGTGTACCTGAGAATACTTGTAAGCAATCTACCTCAATTTTCTTTTTTGTTCATTTTGTTTTTGTATTGTATAGTTTTGTTTATATCTTATTTTGTATATCTATACCTTTTGTATTGTATAGTCTATGTTTATATGTTTTTTCTCTGAGTTCATTTACTACCTAGGTTGCCTAGCCTCAATACTCCCTTACTCCATTGTACCCTTGTAAGACCCTTGTTAGCTACCTCATTTTTCTTTGTTGTTCATTTTGTGTTTGTTTTGTATAGTCTTGTTTATATATTTTTCCCCACTTATAGCTTAATTCGACTTTGTATTTGCCACAACTGCCTTGTTTTCCTGCAACCAGCCTCTTTATGCAGTCAAGTATAGACCCTGAACTAAACCTCTTATCCACTATCTATGACAATCATCATTTTAATGATCTAAATTGCAGTTATTTTGCAGCACAAGATGTTAACAATGTATTAACTCATAATCACAATATCTCTGTAATCAACCTGAACGTTAGATCCCTAGGTAAACATTTCGATGATGTTAGTGCCTTGATTGAAACTGTTGACAACAAATTCTCTTTTATTATACTTACTGAAACGTGGTTGAAAGAGGACACTACTCAACTCTTTAACATGCCTAACTACTCGGCAATTCACAACTGTCGTCAAATTCAGAGAGGTGGTGGTATTGCTCTTTACTACCACCATGAACTTACATGCTTAAAAGAAATTAGAACTAGAGACTCCTGTGGGGAGTATATCTTCGCTAGCTTCAGAGTCAAGGGTGCCGAGTCTGTCCTGTCTGTGGGTGCAGTCTATAGAATTCCTAACACTGATGTATCCGAATTCAACTCAAACCTCAGAAACCTAATACTCGATAACAGACTGAACAAAAACCATCTAATTATCGCAGGGGACTTTAATATTGACCTCTGCGAGCCTGAACACCCTACTACTGTTAGCTTCCTTAACTGTATGAATTCCTGCTTCCTCATACCCTTAATCACTAGACCTACTAGAATCACTGATAGTACTGCCACGTCTCTAGATCACATCTGGACAAACTTAACCTCTCCACTTACTTCAGGTATAATCACCGATAGCACTACAGACCATTACCCCACATTTCTCTTAACTAACATTAGCAAACCACCTCTAGAATCAAGGAAGCTAAGTTTTAGGCTGCACAATGAAACTGCATTAGCCAATTTTATAACTGCTGCTGATAATGTCAATTGGGAGTCCGAGTTAGGTAACATAGGGGACATCAACCTAGCAGTGCAATCTTTTCTTCAAAAAACTCTTAGCCTTTATAACACCACTGTCCTATGCTTACAAAACAAGTCACAACCAAAAGGCTTAACAATCCCTGGCTAACAAAGGGAATACTTAAATCCATTAATAAAAAACATGACCTTGAGAAGAAGTATAGATTAGGTATTGTCTCCAAAGAATTCTCAAAGAATTACTCGTTATTGCTATCTAAGATAATTAGACGAGCTAAAACTAAATACTTCGAGGATAAATTTACCCAAATAAGGAGAAACATTAAAAAAACTTGGAGCACAATTTCACAAATATTGGGATCAAAGAAGATTCTAAATAACAAACATACACTCCTGTCCAATAACGATGGTCAGCTTTCAGCCTCTGATTCTGCTATTGAGTTCAATAGGTTCTTCTCTTCTATTGGTTCATCCCTTGCGAACGATATTCCATCCTCCAGTACTGGTGTTAACGACTATCTTACAGGTAACTATCCACAGTCTCTGTACTTAAAGCCTATTAATTCCACTGAAGTCAATGAGATAATCCTTCCCTTAAAACCAAGTCTAGTGCCCTTGAGGAAATACCAACTTTAATTTACAAAAAAGCCTCCAGAACTTTAGCCCCTGCAATTGCATTGCTCTTCAACAAGTCACTTGAACTCCAAACCTTTCCAGATATTCTAAAAAAAAAGCGAGAGTAACCCCGGTACACAAATGTGGTGATCTCACAGATGTTAACAACTACAGACCTATATCAATCCTGCCTAACCTGTCAAAAATTTGAGAAATTAATCTACAAGCAGCTTTACTCTTATCTAGCCAAACACAATATACTTAGCTCTTGCCAATATGGCTTCAGACCCAAAAAAGCACTAATGATGCACTTATTAGTATGATTAACTTGATTCATACAGCTCTTGATAAAAATGAGTTCCCTGTTGGGTTATTTGTGGACCTGCGAAAGGCTTTTGACACTGTCAACCACCAAAACCTTCTTCTTAAATTACATCATTATGGAGTCAGAGGACACTCCCTGCAATACCTCAAATCCTACCTTACTGACAGGCTCCAGTATGTTTCTGTGAATAATTCAATTTCTCCCACCCTACCCATCAACATTGGTGTTCCTCAGGGCAGCATACTTGGCCCTCTCCTCTTTCTCATCTACATTAATGACCTTCCTAATGCCTCCCAACACTCAAACTATTTGCCTTGATCCTTGCACTGAAATGTGTACAAGTCTCCAAACTTGATACATTAATTGTAAGTGACTCCTTATCATCCTTAAATGCTCTCAACTCTTTAAGACACAACTGTAACATGCTCGTGTCCGAAGCTAGACACAAATACAACAAAATTATTAAGGATGGTAACAGAGTCCATTTCATGTGGTCTCCATCTCATGTTGGCCTCCGAATGCATGATAGAGCTGATAAGTTAGCCAAAGAATCTGCCTTTAAAGGAGCCGCTGAGTGTAACCTTGGATTGTCAATGAGCAATCTGAGAGCAGCAGTACACCGAGAACTTCAACAAGATCTTGTAGATCTGAGGCAAAGTGAAATTGACACCAGTAATTCCATCTATCATCATACTATCATGCAAGAGGAGCCACACATCTATGGATCATCCAATAAAATCAGCAGACTTCTAGATGTTACTGCTGCTCGGCTTAGACTCGGTTACAAGTATCTCTTGGAATTCTCATTATCTGCCGATGTAGACCTGACCAAATGTAAACTGTGTCAACAAAATTATTCGCACACCCTCCGTCACTATGTGATGGAGTGCGAAAAGATACGTGAATTTAGAGACAATTCTATAACCAATGTTCCAGCGATGTGTAAATATTTCATTCAAAATGATCTGCTACCAGAAATTTTAGCCAAATATCCCCAGTTTGCTAACTGTAGGTAGTAACTGAGTGATTTTAACCTATCCACCGCTGCCCACTGGATGGGGGGCGGTGTGCAGGACAAACATATAAATTGTGACACTAGCTCTCCACATATGTCAGTTGCTTAATTTAGAACCTGTATTTGAGGTCGATCTCGAACCCATTGTTGATGTGACGACTTATATTGAATTTTGTAACTAGCTCATCAAGATTGTAACTTGCTTAGCTAAATGAATTGTGGGGTTCAGTCCCTGAGCCCATTATGTGCCTCTGTAACCCTTTCCACTACCGCCCACAAGATGGGTATGGGGTGCATAATAAATGAACTAAAACTAAAACTAACTCCCAACACCTCAAACCAATTCTGTTTGCTGACGACACAACCTTCATTTACTCCAGTCCTGACCCCCTTGCTCTAAATGCCACAGTGAATACTGAGCTAGAGAAAGTCCATCTTTGGCTAACTGCTAACAAACTCACCCTTAACATTGACAAAACTTTTTATATTCTGTTTGGCAATAAATCCTCTAATCATATAAATCTCAAAATAAACAATACCCAAATTTGTAACAAATTAGATGGCAAATTCCTTGGCATTCTCATTGACCACAAGCTGAATTTCCGGGGACACATTCTAAATATATCTAAAAAAAAGTTTCAAAAACTGTTGGCATTCTTTCTAAGATCAGATATTATGTACCCCGCCCTGCCCTGGTGACTCTCTATTACTCCCTCATCTATCCATATCTCAACTATGGTATTTGTGCTTGGGGTTCTACTACCCAAAATCATTTACGTCCTCTAATCACTCAACACAAAGCTGCAAAGCTGGACAATATCCAACTCTGGCCCCAGACATGATTCGGTACCCCTACTCAAATCTCTGAATATGTTAGACATTAAGTCATTGCACATTCTCTCATGTGTATTATACATATATAAAACGCTGAACTGTAATGCCAATCCTGACCTCAAAAGCTTCATAGAAGGTTGTAACAGAACCCATAAGCACCACACCAGAAATAAATACCGTTTTGATATTCCTAGAGTACGACTTAATCAAACTAGAAATGCTTTACAAATCAAGGGACCCAGAATGTGGAACGACCTTCCCAACCATGTTAAAGACTGTGCCCCTCTCAACCAGTTTAAAAGAAAAACGAAGCAATACCTAATAAATTCCCTGTAACCTGCCTTACCCCTCTATTGTCAACCAATGTCTGTTTTTGTTTTAAATGATGCTGTTTTGTCGACCGAATTGCATTTGTGCTGCTTTTTCAGCCATGTTCCCCCCTTCTTAACTGTTTTTTTTCTCAACTCATTTTATTCCTTATGCTCAATTAGTCTTAAGCCTTAGTCATATAAGTTTTTCATGCCCGAAACGCTTTGCGTAATAGTGGCTTTAGGCATTGTATGTACTAGCCCTATCTATTAACTCCATCACTCTGTACAATCACTTTTATTTATGTACCTTACCTAAATAAACATTTTGATTTTGATTTTGATTTTTTTGAGTGTGCTAATTACTACGCAATTAAGAATGCGGTGCTCCACTCATTCCGGCTGACTCCTGAGATGTACCGGAAGCGGTTCAGAGAGTGTACAAGAGCATCGGGAAAGTCTTACGCCGAGACCGCCAGGGATATGGAACGGAAGTTCCTACGGTGGTTGAAGGTGGAGGAAGCGGAGTCGGCGGATGATATCAAACGACTGATAGTGATGGAGAAGTTTATGTCAGTGCTCCATCCAGAGTTGCGAGTAAGGGTGAGAGAAGCAGGTATTAAGGACCTAAAGGCTGCAGCGGACCGAGCCGACATGCTGGAGGAGGCACTACATCTCAGGAGGGAGGGGCCGCCCAGACACTTGCCTTACCCCAGGTCGGGAGGGAACTTTAGGAGTTCAGGAGGAGCGAGGACGGGTGGAGAACCTCCCAAGAATAGTGTGCCCGATGAAGTAACCCGGCTCAAGAGCTCAAGGGATGCGGGGAGGAAGCCCCAAGCTGTGAGCAGTGGACCTAGCTCGGGAGCGATTGCCGCTGCCCGGGAACCGATGACGGGAAGTCCTAGGAGGACCCATTCCGATGACCCATAGAATTTATATCCATTCTATAATATGGCGACCAAAACTGAACTGCATAATCTAAATGGGGCCTAACCAGAGCAAGATATAGCTTGAGAACCACACCAGGTGTCTTGTTACTTACGCTGCGATTAATAAATCCTAGTGTACTATTTGCCTTATTACGAACATTTATGCATTGATCCTTTTGTTTTAAATTCTTACTAATTATAACTCCCAGATCCCTTTTGCAATCCGACTTCGCAATCTCAACACCATCTAGCTCGTATCTTGTAACTCTATCATCATTACCTAGCCTCAGAACTTTACATTTATCAGCATTAAACTGCATCTGCCAGTCCTTTGACAATTTCAAAACCCTATCTAAATCAACTTGAAGTGATAGTGAGTCCTCCTCCGAATTAATTTCCCTACCAATTTTCGTATCATCGGCAAATTTGCAAATGTTGCTACTCAAACCTGAATCTAAATCATTTATATATATATAAACAACAGAGGTCCCAGGACAGAGCCTTGAGGCACTCCACTTACAACATTTTCCCACTCTGACTTGACTCCATTTATACTAACTCTCTGTTTCCTTTGGTATAACCATGCCCTAATCCAGCTTAATATAGCACCCCCAATACCATGAGCCTCTATCTTTTTAATCAGTCTTTCATGTGGCACTGTATCGAAAGCTTTGCTAAAGTCAAGGTGGATATAAATTCACTTGAACGTGTCCAGCGTAGGATGACAAAGTTAATTCCCCAAATTAGAAATCTTTCATATGAAGAAAGATTAACAAAGCTTAATTTGCATTCACTGGAAAGGCGAAGAGTTAGGGGTGACATGATAGAGGTTTACAAGTGGATGAATGGACATAACAAAGGGGGATATTAATAGGGTATTGAAAGTATCAACACAGGACAGAACGCGAAACAATGGGTATAAATTGGATAAGTTTAGATTTAGGAAAGACTTGAACATAAGAACATAAGAACAAAGGCAGCTGCAGAAGGCCTATTGGCCCATACGAGGCAGCTCCTATTTATAACCACCCAATCCCACTCATATACATGTCCAACCCATGCTTGAAACAATCGAGGGACCCCACCTCCACAATGTTACGCGGCAATTGGTTCCACAAATCAACAACCCTGTTACTGAACCAGTATTTACCCAAGTCTTTCCTAAATCTAAATCCAAGTCTTTCCTAAATCTTTCCTAAATCTAAGCGTTTTCCAGTCGAGGGGTTTAGGCAAGCTATGGCAAGCTGGGAATAGCCCAACTACAATCGTCTCCTTATAGACCTCAATCGCAGTGAGCGATTGAGAGGTTCCATTCCACTCTGAAGACCATCTTAAGAGTGTATTGTGCAGACAGGGAGCGGAATGGGATGAGGCTGTCTGTCCAGCCCTGTTCGCGATCCGAGATGCTATAGTTGAGTCTCTGGGATTCTCTCCATTCAGCTAGTGTTTGGGCACGAAGTAAGGAGCCCGTTATTGATGCTGAAGGAGCAGTTGATGGCGGAGAAAACATTAGTGACAGTGGAAGAGTATGTGCGGAGATTCCATGAACGATTGAAAACGGCGAAGGAGCTGGCTGCTGATCACCTGATGACAGCTCAAGAGAAGATGTCGATCTGGTACGACAAGAAGGCTGTCCCAAGGGAGTTCGAGGCAGGAGCCAGAGTGATGATGCTGCTACCTGGGAGAGGTAGTGACGGAATCACGCTTTGGTGGTCCATACTCGGTTGTTCGGCGTGTGGGTCCTGTAAGTTATGAGATCAGTAAGCCGAATCGCCCTAACAAGACACAGGTATGTCATATCAATCGTTTGAAGCCATACTTCCCAGAGGAGCACGAGAGTTCGGTAGTGAAGGGAGCAACACCGTCCCAGGAAGGGAAATTGGCTCTGTGTATGGAGATGGGCCAAGTGTTGCCAGCAGAGGAAAGAAAGTGGGCCCGTGCCGATGGTACACGCCTGTCAAACACAGAGAGTTTGATACATCTAGAAGAGAGGCTGCATCATCTGGATAAAGGGAAAAGGAGAGATCTAGTGACCCTGATACGAAGGAACAAGTCGCTCTTCACGGATGTGCCCGGCGGCACAAGAGTGTGGTGCACGAAGTGGATGTGCGCGGAGGAAGCCAATCAAGCATAGCGCTTGTCGGGTGAGTCCTGAAAAGAGGAAGATCATGCGACAGGAGGTGGAATATTTGCTAGCGAATGATCTCGCTGAGCCCAGCAATGGTGAGTGGAGCTCGCCCTGTGTGCTGGTCAAGAAGAGTGATGGATCCTATCGTTTTTGCACCGACTATCGCAAAGTGAATTCCATAACCGTGTCGGATTCTCACCCGATGCCCCGAGTAAGTGATTGCGTCGGCCAAGTGGGAAACGCAAGGTTTGTCACCAAGGTCGATCTGCTGAAAGGTTACTATCAAATCCCTTTGTCTCCGAGTGCGAGACAGGAGACCTTCGAGAAGACTAAGAAGTTAGTAACCGAGGCGCCAGTGCTGATTTCGCCCGACTTCGAGTCAAACTTTATCTTGTACGTCGACGCTAGTGACGTGGGGATTGGAGCCATGTTAGCTCAAGAGAAGGACAGAGTTCACCGTCCAGTAGCATTCTACTCGAAGAAATTCGAAAAGTACCAGAGGGCTTATAGTACAGTGGAAAAGGAAGCCTTAGCCCTGATCCTGGCACTGAAGCATTTCGACATCTATGTGGGTGGAGGTACTAGACCGGTGCAAGTGTTCACCAATCATAACCCCTTGACGTTCGTGCACAGGATGAAGAACACAAACCAAAGGCTGACAAGATGAACCCTACTGTTACAAGAGTACTGGCTAGAAATCAGGCACATTAAAGGAAGGGAGAATGTGGTAGCAGATGCCCTCTCCCGGGTTCACTAACCGATATGACTCTTATTTTAAGGGGAGGGGTATGTTATGGTGCCCTCTCCTATCTCTTTCGTTTGCCTGCTTTAAGAGTCATATCGACTCTCCCTACTGTTTCTCTGAGGTACAAGGAAGTCTGTTGGTATGTGTGGCGACCAGATCGGCCACCGGTTAAGGGAGAAACTTACATTATAAGTTGTAAGTAAAGGGAAATTGGTGACCATATATAAATGAAAGAGTATCCCCTACTGCAGATATGACGTTTTGGAATGGACGCTAGCCGTGTGCGGATTGGGTAGCTTGGGTCACGGGCGACCAATCAGAGCCCGCCGTGACGTCATCGAGTGCCCCGAACGGCGCCAACGTCAGAGTTGGCCTGACATTAGAGGCGAGAGGATGCGCCTGGGTCAGCTCTCAAGGATTGGAGGCTTTTACGGGCCTTTCTCAGTGGATTAGAGCTAGCCATCGCAGCCCACCTTATGTATTGGAGGCCCCGCGCTTCTGGGAAGCAAAAAGAAACCAAGTTGATTGAGCAGAGAAGTGCCAAACTTGGAAAATTGTCGGTGGCGACGCTGGACGTTGAAGGCCTGGAAGGTGTGGCGGGCAGGCCTAGCTGTGACTGGGTCACATCCACTGAGGGTTTTGGAGGGACGACACCGTTCCTAGGACAAGGAGCAATGCCTTGTGGAAGGGACGAGTGTGTGAATATAGCGATTAGCTCAGCGCCCATTGGTGAACCAGGATTGGGATAGCTGAATCTCAGGGATTAGAACGGCGACGACGCGAAGGTTTCACGACACCTGAAGACCTGTGGGAACGTCCTGGATCGCCAAGGATCGACTCAGGAAGCGTGGGAACCTCACACCATCGAGGGTCAGGCGTCGTGAGCCAGGAATGTAAAGGTAAATCATTTTCCCTCCCATTACCCCTTTGTGTGAGTTGGCTAGATAGGCCATAATATTCACTTATGTTTGTGGAAATAGGACACTAATACTTTAGTAGTAGAATAGGCTGCAGGGCAGCTTAAGTCCAGGACTGTCAGAGAGGACAGTGTGTGTGGACGGCAGGACAGTGAAGAAGAGGTGCCGACGTGGTGAAGAGGCCCTTCTGTGAGAGTGTGTGACTCCTGTCTTGAAGGAGTGTTGGAGGTCGCGGAAGAAGAGTTGCTGACGGTCTCCAGATTTATTATCCTTATTTTCATATCTATGTATTGCTTGTGATTGTGTGTGTGATCATGTAATTCGTGTCAGTAAATTCACACATTTATTATTGTGTTTAAGTGTGCCTCCATTATAATATTTCTATATGAGCATACACGAAGGTTATCATAGTACCATCTAGGGAACACCACGTTCTCTATGGAAGTTCTTATTGCCTGGAGAGTGGTAAAACAGCACAGACTTATATAAAAGTGTACCCTTAGCCATCCGATCAGTACTAGTGCCCGAATGGTGGCAACTAGTAACGTGGTGGCTAGAGAGAGGTAAAGCTACACGGACCTTCAGGGGAGAGTACCCTAGGCAGACAGTCCAATAGTAGATCTTGGGAGTAGTACAACCTCTGGCAACAAACAATATATAATACACCCACTGAACTGCATTGCTGGGGTGTAGACGTAATAACCCAGCTGGCGACCTTGTTAAGAAGAGGATATAGAAGACAGGCGGGAAAGGAGTTCCTGCAACCTTTTTGTCTGGCAGGCAAGACTCAGGGAGGTATTGTTATAAGGTAAGCCCGAGTCTTCCTTCACTCCACGGGTCTAGGCCGGATTGCTCATAGCAGTTTCCCCGTGGTTGACTGAAGGGCTTCCAGGGTGAGTCAGTG
>WNGS01164784.1:38885-63611 GCA_020271785.1 Procambarus virginalis | reverse complement strand
ATACCACAAATTGGAAGAGGATGACCATGTGGAATTTGTGAATGGGTTGTCAACTACCATGTTTAAAGGTGTTCAGGTTTTTTTTAGGAGAGCAGGTATTTGAAACAAATACTAATTTTAATTATTGGTCGTTTATTAAATTAATTACCTCCATGCCTCCATCAAAAATGTCTTCCTTGGGAGAATTGGAGGCTTTCGTAGGACTGGAGAGATGACGATGGTATAATCACAATGAGTTTACAAATACCTATTTTACTGGAGCACTGCCAAGGATAAAAATTTATTGTTGATTTAAAAAGTAAAGGTTTGTCGATGTGTTTCCCCCCCTATTGGATATATCATCCCTAGACCAATACATATTAGATAATATAGATGTGCGACTAAGATTGGAACTCTCCCCCCATGCTTGGGTCCTAAATAAAGCGTTAACGATGGCTCTAAGTATCGCTTGCATATGGATTATGCTAAGTTATGGGTAACACGGGTGTTCCCCTACCCAAGTGCTTACCTAGCCTTAAACAGCTCATTGTTAGCATCCCCTGACCCCATAACTTATACTTTCAATAGAACCATTTCTAAAACATATGTCCTAGCAGGAATCAAACTAGTCTCTTAATTGATCAACCATGGGCTCAAGTAATTCCTCATAAGATATCCATGGTAATAATTCCAATGAATTATTACGCTGGTCTTCACCAAGGTAATGGATTATATTTTGAAAATGCAAAGCTGAAAAGTATTGCTATGTATTTGAACAATAATGCAATTTACCGAATCGGGGGCGATTTCGATAACCATTATTCCCGCCTTTATTACGAAACTTTGAAGACATTAGGCTTAGAGCGTGATTCACTACTGCTCTATGACTCTTTTAATAAGGGAAGATCAATATTCGCCTTTGACTTAACCTCCATTCAAACGAAGGATTCCCTCCCTGTGGAGAAATCTGGCAACTTGCGTATGGAGCTTGAATTTGGCGGTGGTTACATATAACAGACTGGTTATACTGTTTGGGGAAACGACTGGGGTACTATCCATCGATGGGCAAAGAACTGTTCTATGCGACGTTCGAGCATAAAAAAAACACAATGAATTGTTATGATATAAATATTAATTTAAAAGATAATCTAGGGGATCGAGCGGACTACCTGGGCTGTTACAACGCTGAGGAGATAAAACAGTTAAATATCTCCTCAAGAAAACCTATTGTTTTCATAACTAATATTTTACCATCACACAGCAGAATCACTATGGGACATTGGGTAGGAATTTATGTTGATAAAGTTAAGCATCGGATGTTTTTTTTTGATAGTTATGCAATATCACCAGCTACTTACGGGCATCATTTTCAAGGATTTATTAAAACTAACAAAATAAGAAAGGTGTTTGGAATGCGCTACAGACTCCAAAGTGATTTTACTCTTGCCTGCGGGCTCTATTGCATCATATTTGTTCATAGAATAACCCACCTGGGCTTGCCTTCAACAGTACATTACTTACATAACGTATTTTCCAGCGTTACTTTAAAATTAAACGATAAACGAGCCCTCTCTTATGCGAGACGATATTTTCCTATGAAACATCATTGTGTTAGGACATTTTGTAGAGGTATAGGAGTTGGTTCTTATAGGTGGTGTAGAGAATATTTTTGTTAGCTAGGCAACCTACCTAACAAGGAGTGTAGCCTCCTATAAAAAGCCCTCCCCCCCCCCAAGCCCCAACCCACTCAGAAGACTGTCTTCCTCCTACGAAATGGAAGGTGTCTCTCAAAATAACACCTGCTGGGAAAATTGAAGTCCTTGAAGGACCCGGTTAGTATTACCCTCACTTTCTGCTAATAGATTTATTTTATGTTTATTTCCCTCAATACAAAAAAGTTTGTATATCCTCTATTTCTCCTCTTATGTTTTCTTCAGTACAGTTCTTGGGACCCGTCCACACTTGTAGAGTAGTAATTCTACGTGGAGGGTCTGCCCCAAACAAGATGCTGTTATGTAGTCTAATTGACGATGCCTGCTGAAGAGGACACAAGGCTACTCCTGCAGGGGAGAGGTATGTACTAGTTGTTCTTAGAGAAAAAAAAATAGAATATTTTTATAATATATATATAATCCTATAAAAAACCTTTAATCACTATAAATTATTTCCACCATCTCTTTCCAGAACACTTCCGATGAGAGAGAGGAGGAAACTCAGCCAAAAGGTGTCCACCCAACTCCCCCCCACACCTCCAAGAGGGGGGGGATGGGGGTCAAGACCTTCCCCCACTCATCACTGACGAAGAGACGTCAGAATTCTACTCAGATGAGAATGGGGAGGTGGAGGGGGACGAGGGATAAGGGGGGGGTAGAGCTGTAGTAAGTGAAATATGGCAGGAGCACACTGTAAACTACAATTATTAACTAACATAATTACTTATACATTTTGTGTATTTTTACCTAATAAAGCATTTAATCAATTATTTAATGTTTTTTTTAACCCTGTTAATATATTGTATAAAACAACTATTATTTCTTTTCACCCCCATTTATTTTGAGTATATATCCTTTATAGCTCCCAGTCATATATGCATATAGTCCTGAAGGGACCATTCAGTCTTGTTCGATTATATTTCCTTTAATTAGCCCTAAATAATGACAAGGTGTTTAAGGAGATACCCAGAGTAAGTGAAATATGGTGCGAGCTCACCGTAGACTACATTTTAGGTGAGACTGTCTGGCACACCGCCTCTGATTCCTTTGTATGATAAGTGGGCCTATCTGGCTCCCCGCCTCCGAGTCCATTGTTTGATAAGTACCTCCCATTGTTTGTTAAGTGGGTCTATCTGGCTCTAATTATACTACTACCGCCCCCCATCCAGTGGGCAGCGGTGGATAGGTTACAATCACTCAGTTACTACCTACAGTTAGCAAACTGGAGATATTTGGCTAAAATTTCTGGTAGCAGATCATTTTGAATGAAATATTTACACATCGCTGGAACATTGGTTATAGAATTGTCTCTAAATTCACGTATCTTTTCGCACTCCATCACATAGTGACGGAGGGTGTGCGAATAATTTTGTTGACACAGTTTACATTTGGTCAGGTCTACATCGGCAGATAATGAGAATTCCCAGAGATACTTGTAACCAGACTTCTAGATGTTACTGCTGCTCGGCTTAGACTCGGTTACAAGTGGTTATTGAATAGGTTTTTCCAGTGTCAGTCCTCCTAGCTATAATTTTACCATCTCGCACAAAACAGTGTTTAATTTTAGGGGAATTTTTGCAGAAACCACACAGTTTAAAAAAGAGATTTTGCCTGAACCTGGTCAGACATTCATTCACATAAACAGAGGATTTACTAGCGACTGCAGATGTGATAAGATCAGACTTGCGGGAGCAGCTATCTAGTTTTATTCGTATTCTTCTGTTATTTGTACCAGATGATTTGGTACCCACTCTATAAGCTGATTTAGTTGATTAACTAGTGTATATAATGTTGATTGGTGAAGCACTATTATTCTATGTAATAATTTATAGTGCTTATTTTTTAATTTACTAAGAACAACTAATATTTCTCAAAACAAAACTACGAAACTTCAATAGGATGCAGCTGATCTGTAATATTCTAAGAGCATGGACAATAGCAGGTAAATTTCCCAACCAATGTACCTGGTTGATGGGGTTCTGGGAGTTCTTCTACTCCCCAAGCCCCGCCCGAGGCCAGGCTTGACTTGTGAGAGTTTGGTCCACTAGGCTGTTGCTTGGAGCGGCCCGCAGGCCCACATACCCACCACAGCCCGGTTGGTCCGGCACTCCTTGGAGGAATAAATCTAGTTTCCTCTTGAAGATGTCCACGGATGTTCCGGCAATATTTCTTATGCTTGCTGGGAGGACGTTGAACATCCGCGGACCTCTGATGTTTATACAGTGTTCTCTGATTGTGCCTATGGCACCTCTGCTCTTCACTGGCTCTATTCTGCATTTTCTTCCATATCGTTCACTCCAGTACGTCGTTATTTTACTGTGCAGATTTGGTACTTGGCCCTCCAGTATCTTCCAGGTGTATATTATTTGATATCTCTCTCGTCTTCTTTCTAGTGAGTACATTTGGAGAGCTTTGAGACGATCCCAATAATTTAGGTGCTTTATTGCGTCTATGCGTGCCGTATATGTTCTCTGTATTCCCTCTATTTCAGCAATCTCTCCTGCTCTGAAGGGGGAAGTGAGTACTGAGCAGTACTCAAGACCGGACAACACAAGTGACTTGAAGAGTACAACCATTGTGATGGGATCCCTGGATTTGAAAGTTCTCGTAATCCATCCTATCATTTTTCTGGCTGTCGCAATATTTGCTTGGTTATGCTTCTTAAGCGTTAGGTCGTCAGACATTATTATTCCCAAATCCTTTACATGCTGTTTTCCTACTATGGGTACATTTGATTGTGTTTTGTACTCTGTATTATGTTTAAGGTCCTCATTTTTACCGTATCTGAGTACCTGGAATTTATCACTGTTAAACATCATGTTATTTTCTGATGCCCAGTCGAAAACTTTATTAATATCAGCTTGAAGTTTTTCAATGTCTTCAGCCGAGGTAATTTTCATACTGATTTTTGTGTCATCTGCAAAGGATGATACGAAGCTGTGACTTGTATTTTTGTCTATATCTGGTATGAGAATAAGGAAAAGCAGCGGTGCAAGGACTGTACCCTGAGGTACAGAGCTTTTAACTGCACTTGGACTAGATTTTATATGGTTGACCGTTACTCGCTGAGTCCTGTTTGACAGAAAACTGAGTATCCAGCGTCCTACTTTACCGGTTATTCCCATTGACTTCATTTTGTGTGCTATCACGCCATGGTGGGACTTGAAAACTACTATTTTCATTATAATTGAACCAATCACGACTATTCTGCTGTCAACGGTGACGGACGGGTACTGTGCGACGTAAATTGGTACGTGAGGAAGAGTTTGGGCCTTAGAAAAAATGTAATTGGAAATATACCACAAATGTACTAATTCATATTCAACATATTGCCCTCCCCGCCCTGCCCTGGTGAGACTCTATTACTCCCTCATCTATCCATATTTCAACTATGGTATTTGTGCTTGGGGCTCTACTACCCAAAATCATTTACGTCCTCTAATTACTCAATACAAAGATGCTATTAGGACAATATCCAACTCTGGCCCCAGACATCACTCGATCGGTACCCCTACTCAGATCTCTGAATATCTTAGATATTAAGTCACTGCACATTCTCTCCTGTGTATTATACATATATAAAACGCTGAACTGTAATGCCAATCCTGACCTCAAAAGCTTCATTGAAGGTTGTAACAGAACCCATGAGCACCACACCAGAAATAAATACAGTTTTGATATTCCAAGAGTACGACTTAATCAAACTAGAAATGCTCTACAAATCAAGGGACCCAGAATGTGGAATGACCTTCCCAACCATGTTAAAGACTGTACCTCTCTCAACCAGTTTAAGATAAAAACGAAGCACTACCTAATAAATTCCCTGTAACCTACCTTACCCCTCTATTGTCAATCTATGTCTGTTTTTTTAATCCACGCTGTTTGTCGACCTAATTGTAATTGCACTGCTTTTTCAGTCATGTTCCCCCCTTTTTTATCTCTATTTTTATTTGTTCTCAACACATTTTATTCTTTATACTCAATTAGTATTAAGCTTTAGTCATTAATGTTTTTCATGCCCAAAACGCTTTGTGTAATAGTGGCTTTAGGCATTGTATGTACTAGCTCTATCTATAAATTCATCATTCTTTGTAAAATCTCTTGTATGTATGTACCTTACCTAAATAAACATTTATTTATTATTATTATTATTTTATCATTGTTTTAGAGACTCTCTGTTTACTAATGTTCTGCTCGATGACGTTCTCTCTTTCCTTAGACAGAAGGCGTCAGAGGGCCTTCTTCCTCTCCCTCTTCCCACTGACGTTTTCCTCGATCTCATTAGACTCTGTGTTGACTCTAACTCTTTCTCTTTCAACGGTAAATATTACACTCAAACTTTCGGGGTTGCTATGGGTTCCCCTCTCTCCCCTGTTCTTGCTAATTTCTACATGGAATACTTCGAAACTGTTCTTCTTCCTTCTATTGATACTCGTCCCTCTCTTTGGCTTCGCTATGTTGATGACATTTTTGCTCTATGGCCTGATGACCTTAATCTTTTCCAGCCTTTCCTCGCCTCTCTTAACAATCTGGTTCCTTCTATCCATTTCAAAGTTGAGTGGGAATCTAATTCCCTCCTTCCTTTTCTTGACGTTCATGTTCACAGCTCTGTGTCTGGGTTCTCTTTCTCTGTCTTATGTAAACCCATGCATAGTGGCATGTACATTCACTTCTTTTCCTACCATCCTCCTTCTGTTAAGAAAAGTGTCCTCGTCTCTCTCTTCCTCCGCGCTCTACGCATCAGCGACCCTAAGTTTCTTGATTCTGAAATTGCTTTTATCTACAAATCATTCTCTCGCCTTGGTTACCCTTTGCATTTCATCAACTGTGCCTACTCTCAAGATAACAAAATTTCTTTCATCCTAAACCTGCTTCCAACACTAGTAGCACTGTACTATGCCTTCTCTTCATATCTGAACTCAAAACTTTTACCAATACCTTTCGTCCTCTTGACATTAAACTCGCCTTTCGAAAAACTAACACACTTCGTAGCAATCTAGTTCACACTGCTCCTCCTGCTTCTAATGCTGCTGGTGTCTACTCTATTTCCTGTTCGTCTTGTCCTCTCCAATACTTTGGCGAAACTGGCCGTACACTGAATGACAGACTTAAAGAACACAAGAGAAGTGTTAAGTCTGCAGATACTAACAATGCTCTCTTCTGCCATGTGAGGGATTCTAATCATCCCATTGATTGGTCTTCCTCGAAAGTAATCTTTCCTGCCTCTACTCTCCACAGACGCCGTCTTGTGGAATCGGCTCTAATACACAATGTAATGAAGATAGGTGTAGGGAGTAGGAGGCCAGATACAAGGTACCATCTGGGAGAGGAATTTCTTCAGGAGTCAGAGAAAGAAAAAGACTTGGGGGTTGATATCACACCAGACCTGTCTCCTGCAGCACATATCAAGAGGATAACATCAGCGGCATATGCCAGGCTGGCCAACATACGAACGGCATTCAGAAACTTGTGTAAAGAATCATTCAGAACTTTGTATACCACATATGTCAGGCCAATCCTGGAGTATGCAGCCCCAGCATGGAGTCCATATCTAGTCAAGGATAAGACTAAACTGGAAAAGGTTCAAAGGTTTGCCACCAGACTAGTACCCGAGCTGAGAGGTATGAGCTACGAGGAGAGACTACGGGAATTAAACCTCACTTCGCTGGAAGACAGAAGAGTTAGGGGGGACATGATCACCACATTTAAGATTCTGAAGGGAATTGATAGGGTAGATAAAGACAGGCTATTTAACACAAGGGGCACACGCACAAGGTGACACAGGTGGAAACTGTGTGCCCAAATGAGCCACAGAGATATTAGAAAGAACTTTTTCAGTGTCAGAGTGGTTGACAAATGGAATGCATTAGGAAGTAATGTGGTGGAGGCTGACTCCATACACAGTTTCAAGTGTAGATATGATAGAGCCCAATAGGCTCATGAATCTGTACACCTGTTGATTGACGGTAGAGAGGCGGGACCAAAGAGCCAGAGCTCAACCCCCGCAAACACAACTAGGTGAGTACAATGTACCCAACATGAACTTGAGTCCTGGCTTTGTTGCTGTGGACTCTTCCCTTTCACAGTATATACTCAAATGCTCTAATCTTTCTAACAAACGTGACCTAACATAAGCCTACCCCTCCTATTTTCTTTTTCTTTCTTTCTCTTTCCTTTTCTTTATCTCTTCTCCTATGCTCCCTTGCTATCCTCTTCTTATTCCTATCTCCTTCTCATTCGGTGGATATAATAGGAGCTGCCTAGTATGGGCCAATAGGCCTTCTGCAACTCTTATTATTATTACTATCCCCTCTACTACACCTTACTTTGCTCCTTCTCTTGCCTATTTATTGCCCGTCTCTACTCCCTCATCACAATCGACTTGAGAATGGTCCAGGACGGACCGAAACGTCGTTGTCTCTTCACCTTCTAGTGTGTGGGCTTGTCAACATACTTTAGCCACGTTATTGTGACTCATCGCCTGCTCATTTGCTTTATTTGTAATTCCATCTATGTTAGTGTACATTGCTTTGAGGCTCGCTTTCTTCTGTCCCTTCTCAAATCGCCTCCTTGGTGAGTGTTCTGCTGGTGGGGGAAGCTGTTCCATGGGTGTGAGGACCTGCGAGGTGGATAACAGGGTCTCAGAGGATACTGGGATGAGGGGCGGGGGATCCAGTGAAGGGGGAGGGACAGGGAGGGTATGGGGTGAAAGGGGAGGGAGGACAGGAAGGAAAGGGGGGGAGGGAGGACTTGGCGGGAGGAGGGGAGGGGTAGAAGGGTGGGGATTGGGTGTGGGGGAGGGAGGTTTGGCTGAACATTTGAGTGGGGTAGGGAGGGTTTGGGGTAGGTGGGTTTTCTATGCAGAGGAGGGTGGCGGGGTTTGTCCTCCCCTCTGGTGTTACTGGGTAGCTGGTTGTGAGTTCCCTCCTCGCCTCTGGGGGTGTTGGGAGCTGTGACTTCCTGGTTTTCCCCTCTCGCCCTGCGCCTCTTCCTTGCTTCTGCAGCCACGGCTCTCTCCTCCCTTGTCATGTCTCTCTGGAGGAATACCTTTTTGAATTTTACCACGTTTTTCAGGAGCTCTTCCTGATAGAATCTTCTCCTTTGTGCTCTCATTTGCAAACACTATCTTTATCACTCGGTCTCAGTCTTTGTTGTACCAACCTAGCCTGAAAACCTTCTCAACGCTATGCTCAGCCCCTTCCATGTCTAGTGCCTTCAGTACTTCATTCACTGCTGCTTTGTCCTTGTCATTCCACTCTGTCCTGTTAGAGCCTTCCTGCTCTTTAATACCCACAGCAACCACTGATCTGTTCCTTTCCAGCAGTTGGCTAGTGGAGTGTGCCGCCTCCTGTGAGGTGGCTGCTTTCATGGCCACCTCCATCACTGCAGTCATTACTTCAGAGTTATTTTTTTTTAGCATTTCTGCAAATGTTGCTTTTATTGTGGCATTCTCGTCCAAAAAACTATTACCACCTTCTCCCTGGATGATTTTCTGAGTCTCAGCCTCGATACCATTCTCTTTGAGGGCTCTAATCTCCTCCTTGGCTGCTGTCAGCTCTCTTTTCAGGTTGCTTATTTCGGTCTNGAAAGCAGACCATCATTATTTGATAGGAGTATTGGTTTGTTATTTATAATCTTCTTTGATCCCAATATTTGAGAAATTGTGCTCCATGTTTTCTTAATGTGCCCTTTGTTTGGGTAAATTTGTCTTCGTAGTATTAGTTTGGCTCTCCTAATTATAATAATATAATAAAAAATAATAAATGTTTATTTAGGTAAGGTACATACATACAAAAGATTTTACAAAGAATGATGGATTTATAGATGGCTAGTACATACAATGCCTAAAGCCACTATACGCAAAGCGTTTCGGCCATGAAAAACTTAAATGACTAAAGCTTAATACAATTGAGCAAAGAATAAAATGAGTTGAGAACAAATAAAAAAGAGATAAAAAGGGGGAACATGGCTGAAAAAGCACACAAATACAATTAGGTCGACAAACAGGCATCGTTTAAAAAAAAAACAGACATAGGTTGACAATAGGAGGTAAGGTAGGTTACAGGAATTTATTAGGTAGTGCTTCGTTTATCTTAACTGGTTGAGAGGTACAGACTTTACATGGTTGGGAAGGTCATTCCACATTCTGGGTCCCTTGATTTGTAGAGCATTTCTAGTTTGATTAAGTCGTACTCTGGGAATATCAAAACTGTATTATTTCTGGTGTGGTGCTCATGGATTCTGTTACAACCTTCTATAAAGCTTTTGAGGTCAGGATTGCATTACAGTTCAGTGTTTATATATGTATAATACACATGAGAGAATGTCAGCGACTTAAATTAATATCTAACATATTCAGAGATTTGAGTAGGGGTACCGAGTGATGTCTGGGGGCAAAGTTGGATATTGTCCTAATAGCAGCTTTGTGTTGAGTAATTAGAGGACGTAATGATTTTGGGTAGTAGAACCCCAAGCACAAATACCTTAGTTGAGATATGGATAGATGAGGGAGTAATAGAGAGTCTCAGGGCAGGGCAGGGTACATAATATCTGATCTTAGAAAGAATGCCAACAGTTTTGAAACTTTTTTTGATATATTTAGAATGTGTCTGGAAATTCAGCTTGTGGTCAATGAGAACGCCAAGGAATTTGCCATCTAATTTGTTACAAATTTGGGTATTGTTATTTTGAGATTTATTTGATTAAAGGATTTATTGCCAAACAGAATATAGAAAGTTTTGTCAATGTTAAGGGTGAGTTTGTTGGCAGTTAGCCAAAGATGGACTTTATTTAGCTCAGTATTTACTGTGGCATTTAGAGCAAGGGGGTCAGGACTGGAGTAAATGAAGGTTGTGTCGTCAGCAAATGGAAATGGTTTGAGGTGGGGAAGGTCATTAATGTAGATGAGAAAGAGGAGAGGGCCAAGTATGCTGCCCTGAGGAACACCAATGTTGATGGGTAGGGTGGGAGAAATTTAATTATTCACAGAAACATACTTTTTTTTTTACACACAATTAATTTTAATTAAAACATACAATTATTTTAGATAGCAATGATGAGTAATTCTTTGAGAATTCTTTGGAGACGATTCCTAGCCTATACTTTTTTCTCAAGGTCATGTTTTTTATTAATGGATTTAAGTATCCCTTTGTAAGCCAAGGATTGTTTAGCCTTTTAGTTGTGATTTGTTTCGTTAGCATCGGACAATGGGTGTTTAAAGGCTGAGAGTTTTTTGAAGAAATGATTGCACTGCTAGGTTGATGTTCCCTAATTCAGATTCCCAGTTGATATTAGCAGCAGCAGCTATAAAATTGCCTATAGCAGTTTCATTGTGCAGCCTAAAGCTTATCTCCCTTGCCTCTAGAGGTGGTTTGTTATTGTTGGTTAGGAGAAATGTGGGGTAATGGTTTGTAGTGCTATCGATTATTATCCCTAAAGTAAGTGGAGAGGTTATGTTAGTCCAGATGTGATCAAGAGCTGTGGCAGTACTGTCAGTGATTCTAGTAGGTCTAGTGATTACGGGTATGAGGAAGCAGGAATTCATACAGTTGAGGAAACTAGCAGCAGGAGAGTTATCAGGCTCGCAGAGGTCAACGTTAAAGTCACCAGAAATAATTAAGTGGTTTTTGTTCAGTCGGTTCTCTAGTATAAGATTTCTAAGGTTAGAGTTAAATTCAGTCACATCAGTGTTAGGAACCCTGTAGACTGCTCACACAGTCAAGACAGCATCGTTACCCTTGACTCTGAGAGAGGCTAATATATACTCTCCATAAGGGTCTCTAGATTTAATTACTTTAAGCAAGTCAGTGCATGGTGGTAGTAAAGAGAAATACCACCACCTCTTTGTATAGGACGACAGTTGTGAATGACTGAGTAGTTTGGTATGTTGTAGAGTTGAGAAGTGTCCTCTTTTAACCACGTTTCAGTAAACACAATAAAAGAGAATTGTTTTCAACTGTTTGAATCAGGGCATTAACATCATCAAAGTGCTTGCAAAGAGATCTTATATTCAAGTTAATTACAGAAACATTGTGATTACACGCTAAAACATTGTTTACATCATGTGCTGTGTAATATCTGCAATTTTGATCATTAAAGTGCTGATTGTCATAGATACTAGATAAGAGGTTAAGGTCTGGATCTATAATAGTTTGCATAAGAGGGCTGTTTTACAGAAAAGCCAAAAAGACAATGATAAAAGAACTAGCTATGAGAAAAATATATGTATAAGACTATACACAAAAAAGAGGTAGGTTGCTTAAAAGTACTTTCAGGTACAATGTAGGTAATTATTTGCACTAATGATCAAAATTGCAAAGGCAAAGCAAAAGAGCACAATGGAGCAATGGTGGTTGGGCTAGGCAACCTGGGTTACAAAGAAAAAGTAGAATAAAAATTCTAAAGTAATATAAACTTAATGGTAATTTCAGTAATAAAAACTTAATGGGAACTTAGGAATGTAAAAAATGAACTAGAATAATTAATAACAATAGATGACCAAAAAAGTCAAAAAGCAATTATGAAATCTATAAAATGAAAAGCTTACTTACTATACTATTATAAGTACACTATAGTTGAATACTAAGGTTACACTAAAACAAAATGAGGCAGTTTAAATAGTGACAGCCGGGGTCACTGCCTGTAACAGATGGGAGCTCTTCAGAGACGCTGTGTTCAACGCTGCCGTTTCCACTTTTGGGAAGAAGACCAGCAGGTCGGCAGACTGGTTCGAGGCTCACTCGGAAGAGACGACACCTGTCACCGAAGAGAAGAGAAACGCCTTGGCAGCCTACAAAGCCTGCCCAAGTCAACACAACTTACAGATTCTTCGGGCCGTCCGCTGCAAAGTGCAGCAGAGCGCCAGGCGATGTGCCAACAACTATTGGCTCCAGCTCTGCTCCCATATATAGACTGCAGCGGATACAGAGAATGTATGACGGCATCAAGCAGGCCCTCGGCCCAATTCAGAGGAAGACCGCTCCTCTGAAATCTGCCACTGGCGAGGTGATTCAGGACCAGACACTGCAGCTGAAGCGCTGGGTCGAGCACTACTCTGAGCTATACGCCAGGGACAATGTGGTCACCGAAGACGCCCTGAGCGCCATTGAGTGTCTGCCTGTGTTAATGGAGCTCGAGAGCGAACCGACCCTGGAAGAACTCAGCGATGCCCTAGACTCCCTTGCTTCTGGCAAAGCTCCTGGCAAAGATGGCATTCCTGCTGAGACCATGAAGTGCTGCAGAGGTAGCCTGCTCATGGAGCTGCATGAAATTCTCTGCCTCTGCTGGGAAGAAGGAGAGGTGCCACAGGACATGAGGGATGCCAACATCGTCACGCTGTATAAAAATAAAGGTGACAGGGGCGACTGCAACAACTACCGTGGAATCTCCTTCCTCAGTATTGTCGGAAAGCTGTTTGCTCGAGACGCATTGAAGAGGCTCCAAGTACTTGCAGAGAGAGTTTATCCAGAATCACAATGCAGATTCAGAGCTGACAGGTCCACCATCGACATGGTCTTTTTCCTCAGACAACTGCAGGAGAAATGCAGGGAACAGAAGCAGCCACTCTTCGTAGCCTTCAAAGATCTGACGAAGGCCTTCGACCTCGTCAGCAGGGATGGCCTGTTCAAGATCCTCCCCAAGATCGGATGCCCACCCAGGCTACTCAGCATCATCAGATCTTTACATGAGAACATGAGGGGCACCGTGGTCTTTGATGGCCTAACATCAGACGCCTTTGACATCCGAAGTGGAGTAAAGCAGGGCTGCGTACTGGCTCCAACCCTATTCGGGATTTTCTTTGCAGGTATGCTGCGGCACGTCTTCGGATCTGTCACGGAAGGCATTTACCTCCAGACCAGGTCGGATGGAAAGCTCTTTAACCTCGCCAGGCTGAGAGCCAAGACGAAGGTTCGGCTGAGGTGTCTGCGCGACTTCCTTTTTGCCGACGAGCAGTCACTGCCCACTCAGCTGAAGACCTCCAATGGCTCATAACCCGCTTCAGCAAGGCCTCTCAGGCTTTCGGACTCACCATCAGTCTGAAGAAAACACAAGTCATGGGATACAGAGTGGACTCCCCACCTAACATCGGCATCTCCGATTCCAAACTGGAATTGTGTACCTGGGCTCCACAATCTCTGACTCCCTCTCTCTTGATACGGAGCTAAACAAACGCATCGGTAAGGCATCTACTACCATGTCCAGACTGACAAAGAGAGTGTGGGCCAACAATAGGCTAACTGAGTATACTAAGATTCAGGTTTACAGAGCCTGTGTCCTGAGCACTCTCCTTTATGGCAGTGAGTCTTGGACACTCCGCGCCCGTCAGGAAAGACAGCTGAATGCTTACCACATGCGCTGCCTTCGACACATCTTGGACATCACCTGGCAGGACAGGGTGACAAACAGCAACGTCTTGGGGAGAGCAAGAATCACCAGCATGTACACAATGCTGAAACAGCTAGACGAATGCGCTGGCTCGGGCACGTTGTGCGAATGGGCGACGGCAGGATCCCAAAGGATCTCCTGTACGGAGAGTTGATGCAGGGAAAGCATCCAACAGGCAAGCCCCAGCTACGGTACAAAGACGTATGCAAGAGGGAACTGAAAGTCATGGACATCGATCTTGCTATATGGGAGCCACTAGCTGCAGACAGTTCAGCAGCCTGGAGGCAGTCTGTTCAAAGAGGTCTCTCCGAGTTCGAGGAGTCACTTGCCAAGGAATCGGAGGCAAAGAGACAGAGAAGGAAAGCCGGTAGCCAGGAAGACAGACCAGAATCGGACTTCGTTTGTGCTCGATGTGGGATGGACTGTCACTCTCGGATTGGCCTCATCAGTCACACCAGACGCTGCACCAGGACTGACAACTAGGGCGCAACGCCATAGTCTCCCGAGACTGAAGGATGCCTACTACTAGTTTAAATAGAGATGCACTCAGGAGCACTGGATAATGAAGTTAATACTAGAGGACACAGGCAAAGCCAGTGTACTATGGAACATAGGAGTAAAAAAAAAAAAGACAATAATAAAGATGACAATTTTTTTTTTAAATAAAGTTAAAGCCTTTTAAAATGAAAGGCAGAGCTAAAGTACACAATGGTAGTTAAATGAGATTAGAATTTTAATTCTGGCTATACAGCAGCTATCCCACAGTCACTGAGGAAAGAATTAATGTGAGCTTCAGTGGTTATTGAATAGGTTTTTCCAGTGTCAGTCCTCCTAACAATAATTTTACCATCTCGCACAAAACAGTGTTTAATTATAGGGGAATTTTTGCAGAAACCAGGCAGGAGATTTTGCCTGAACCTGGTCAGACATTCATTCACATAAACAGTGGATTTACTAGCGACTGCAGATATGATAAGATCAGACTTGCGGGAGCAGCTATCTAGTTTAATTCGAATTCTCCTGTTATTTGTACCAGATGATTTGTTACCTACTCTATAAGCTGATTTGATGTAATTTTTTTGGATTGAATACCTTAACTTATCCTGCAATACCTTGATCACGATGGCAGCACAGTCTTCTCCATCAGTTTCATGGGGAAAATCATGTGAAGAGATAATTACAGACTCAAGTAGTTTATGTTGATCTGTTTCGTCTTGAGTAACAGTGTGTTGCTGTTGTAGGTTGTTCAGATGGTTCTCAAATTTTTGCAACATTTCTTCCTGTTTTCTAGTGGTTTCGTTGACTCCATGCTCCACGAGGAAGATGTATGCAACGTGCCATTTACTGAGTTTGAATTACTCGCGGCCCTAAACAAAGGCAAAGCCACATCCCCCGGTGAAGATGGTATCACTTATGACATATTGCGTCTGCTCCCTTTAGTACCAGGGAATCCCCTGCTCGAGCTGTATAATATGAGCTATGTTACTGGGGAACTTCCTATCTCTTGGACCAACAGTATAATCATTCCAATTCCCAAGCCAAATCAAGAGAATGCTTTCCGCCCAATTTCCCTTACTAGCTGCATTTGCAAAACATTCGAGAGAATGGTCCTAAACCGTCTCCTCCATAGAATAAGAACCATGCTATCCCCCCAGATATATGGCTTCATGCATGGAAGGAGTGTGCATCATTGCATCACCACCTTTCTTACCCTGCACACTGAAAAGTCATATACCACCTTCCTAGATCTTAAGTCTGCCTTTGATATTGCAAATAGACATGTTATCTTGAGTGAGCTTGCAAGAATGAATATTGGTGGTCGGCTTCTTTGTTGGATCAGGGGTTACTTATCCAACAGGAAGTCATCTGTATTTTTCCAGGGGCATAGGAGTGTAACAAGAGACTTTGAACTAGGTACCCCGCAGGGTGGTGTCCTCAGTCCTATCTTATTTAATATCTTAATAAACACGCTGTTAAACTCTATACCAGGGGTGGGCAACCTTTTTGAGAGTGCGTGCCAAAATCAGCCAAGTCTCTGACACTAACTTTTTCCACGTGCCAACCATTTTTTTTTAGAACATATTTGGTATCTCTTAAGAACTTTTTAAACGAAAAAATAATAAATTACCTCAGTGCAGTAAAACATAGTATAAAAAAGTTTGGCACACGTGCCAGAGGTTGCCCACCCCTGCTCTATACCGAGCAAACCCAACGTCCACATCATTAGCTATGCTGATGATATAATGATACACACCACTGGGTATGCTAACATTCAGAACACTCTTAACTCTGTATTAGACTCATGTCAGGACCTAGGTTTAATTATCTCAGCAGAGAAAACAAAGATACACAATCGGCGCCCACCCAGGCAGGGAGGAGCTGTTCGCAAGATGCAACTGTCTGATGGCTCCCAGCTTGACTATGTAAACAGATTCAAATACCTTGGCCTTGAGGTGCCACTGTATGGTCCTGTTGTATTCAGACTCTGTCGTCAGTATATAGAGAGGCTCCGAGCTCTCAAGGCTGTTGCAGGTTATCACTCAGGCTATGGTGCCAATGTCAGAATTGTCAAAATGATGTACCTTGCATACATTAGATCTTTAGTGGATTATGCTGCACCTCTGCTTGTTTTGATGACTGAAAGAAAGCTTCGAGGGCTTGAAAAATTGCAGAACGAAGCCTTGAGGATAATCCTTGGATGCCCTCGTACCACAAAGATACTTAATATGAAAAAGGAATTTAATATTCCGAGCGTTGTTGATCGTGTTACTGAAATTATCTGTCAAATTGGTATAAAAATGCTTAGGCTAACTCATCCTAATCCTTGCACAGAAGCCCTCCAGAATTTCTTTATTGAAGATCAGCATTGTTCCAAATGGATAACAAAAACTGGAACTCAACTCAGAATGTATCAGGTTCATGATTTGTACAAAGAGAAACAACAACGGCACTTCCTGCACCGTGGGAGGTTACACCCTTTCCAGTTTTAATCCCTCCCTTTCCACCCAAGAAGCAAATTAGAGATCAGCCCAAGCTTCGTCTTGAGGCAAAGCTCAACGCCTTAAGCCATATTGATGCTCTGTCCACAGAGCATTCTCTCTCTCAAATCATATACACTGATGGTTCCCTACACCGCACCACGGGTGCAGCTGGAAGTGCAGTTGTTCTGACAATGGGCGATGGCTTGTACTTTGAGTGGGGAGTCCGTATAAACAACTGGGCCTCTACCCTTCAGACTGAACTATTTGCCTTGCTCCTTGGACTGAAATGTGTACAAGTCTCCAAACTTGATACATTAATTGTAAGTGACTCCTTATCATCCTTAAATGCTCTCAACTCTTTAAGACATAACTGTAACATGCTCGTGTCCGAAGCTAGACACAAATACAACAAAATTATTAAGGATGGTAACAGAGTCATTTCATGTGGTCTCCATCTTATGCTGGCCTCCGAATGCATGATAGGGCTGATAAGTTAGCCAAAGAATCTGCTTTAAAGGAGCCGTTGAGTGAAACCTTGGATTGTAAATGAGCAATCTGAGAGCAGCAGTACACCGAGAACTTCAACAAGATCCTGTAGATCTGAGGCAAAGTGAAATTGACACCAGTAATTCCATCTATCATCATACTATCATGCAAGAGGAGCCACACATCTATGGATCATCCAATAAAATCAGCTGACGTCTAGATGTTACTACTTCTCGGCTTAGACTCGGTTACAAGTATCTCTGGGAATTCTCATTATCTGCCGATGTAGACCTGACCAAATGTAAACTGTGTCAACAAAATTATTCGCACACCCTCCCCCACTATGTGATGGAGTGCGAAAAGATACGTGAATTTAGAAACAATTCTATAACCAATGTTCCAGCAATGTGTAAATATTTCATTTAAAATGATCTGCTACCAGAAATCTGCCAAAGAAGCTGCTTTAAAGGAGCCGTTGAGTGTGACCTTGGATTGTAAATGAGCAATCTGAGAGCAGCAGTACACCGAGAACTTCAACAAGATCCTGTAGATCTGAGGCAAAGTGAAATTGACACCAGTAATTCCATCTATCATCATACTATCATGCAAGAGGAGCCACACATCTATGGATCATCCAATAAAATCAGCTGACGTCTAGATGTTACTACTTCTCGGCTTAGACTCGGTTACAAGTATCTCTTGGAATTCTCATTATCTGCCGATGTAGACCTGACCAAATGTAAACTGTGTCAACAAAATTATTCGCACACCCTCCGCACTATGTGATGGAGTACGAAAAGATACGTGAATTTAGAGACAATTCTATAACCAATGTTCCAGCAATGTGTAAATATTTCATTTAAAATGATCTGCTACCAGAAATTTTAGCCAAATACCCCCAGTTTGCTAACTGTAGGTAGTAACTGAGTGATTGTAACCTATCCACCGCTGCCCACTGGATGGGGGCGGTGTGCAGGACAAACATATAAGTTGTGACACTAGCTCTCCACATATGTCAGTTGCTTAATTTAGAACCTGTACTTCAGGTCGATCTCGAACCCATTGTTGATGTGACGACTTATATTGAATTTTGTAACTAGCTCATCAAGATTGTAACTTGCTTAGCTAAATGAATTGTGGGGCTCAGTCCCTGAGCCCATTATGTGCCTCTGTAACCCTTTCCACTACCGCCCACAGGATGGGTATGGGGTGCATAATAAATGAACTAAACTATACTAACTAGTGGTTTCATCTGGTTTGAAGTTAGTAACTGTGTTCTTGAGAAGGTTTAATTCTTGTTCGAGGTGGACGACTTTGGTAGATAGATCTTGATTATTCTTGAGGAAGGCTCAAGCTTCATTCTGCAAAGATAATAATGAACCTTGCAGGTTCATTATTAAAGCCGACTGCTCTTTGATTACTGACATTTGATCTTTATGTACTTGGGTTAATAACTTGAGCAAGGGTTATCAGCAAGGCGCTTGAAGTCAGAACAAGGGGCAGCTGCTCGTTTAAGTTGGTCCATATGGCTACATAATAGTTGTATGGCCCGAGTCGGAGACGGCGCTCCGCCCAGCTGAGATTGTTTGTTATTGTTGACGAGGGGAGAGTCGGTACCCCCCACGGCGGCCACCGAGGGGGAGATAGCTGAACTAATCATGTTGCTAGCCTGGCTCGTAGGGTTATTCGTCAGTGGTGTGCTTGCTTTCTTAAGGGCCTTACCGGTCTTGTTATTCATAGTAGCAGGATAAATGTAGGCAGGAACAATAGGAAGACTCGTTGATGAGGCAGCAGTGAACGTCGGGTACAGCTTCCTCCAGGGAGCAACACTAGTGAGGTCGAAATGAGAGAATACGGGTTGGTCTTGTTGGTTTTTTCAATCACATTTGGGTCCCTGTGTACTTAGCTGCCTTCGGGTGATGCTACATCATTTGTTGGTAGGCGAGAGCTCAAGGATCAGCTGATAAAAGAGGGGGGAGGGCAGGGCCGACAGGTGTTGTTGACGTTCGTTCGTTCCTCGAAGTGACTAACTTTCTTCGCTGCAAATCCTTCAAAATCTGCCTCGTCATCTTCCTCAGGAAACATACTTGACATTGGCCAAAGGTCATTTCTTAGTGTTGTTTGCTTTACCTCGTCACATGCACTATCAATAGTCCAGAAATCTGACTTTATTGTGAAGACATTATAAAGTCCTTAATTGTTCTTGGTTGATTATTAAGACGTCTGGCAAACATCCTCTTGTAGTGGTTAGTCTGAGATGATTTCGGCGCTTAGCGTGCCCGCGGCCCGGTCCACGACCAGGCCTCCTTTTTGTTACACACTCTCCAAGAAGCAGCCCTTAGCAGCTGTCTAACTCCCAGGTACCTATTTACTGCTAGGTAACAGGCGCATCAGGGTGAAAGAAACATTTTGCCTATTTGTCTCCGCCTCCACCGGGGATCGAACCCAGAAGACAGGACTACGAATCCAAAGCGCTGTCCACCTAGTACACGGTGTTTAAGGTTCTTAATTATCCCTTGATCCATGGGTTGGATCATAATTATTCCTTGATCCATGGGTTGGATCATAATTATTCCTTGATCCATGGGTTGGATCATAATTATCCCTTGATCCATGGGTTGGATCATAATTATCCCTTGATCCATGGGTTGGATCATAATTATTCCTTGATCCATGGGTTGGATCAGTGAAGTTGTATTGGGTGGTAGGAATGTTCCAATGATGTTGCCATTTACTAGCTCATCATCTCGTGGATGCAATGAACTATTATCTAGTAGCAGCACAACTTTGCTGTTTTGCGGGAGGCCAACACTTTTCAGGTGCTTCATCACCTCAGGTACAAAGTTTTTATTGAACCACTCGGCAAATATTACTCAAGACATCCATGGACTTGACTGGTTCTTATAAATCCCAGGGAAATACTTAGCCGACTTTAACCCACTGTACTGCGCAACAGCCTTGAGACAAATTGGTTTTGACAGCAGCTAAAGCAGCAAACTTATAAACGTCATAGGCACGAGAATAGACTGCAGGCTGGCTGGACCGAAAAAACCCTTCGGACGACCTGGTATACCCAAACACTGGGATAGAGCAGAAGGAAAACTGTGTCAACCCAAAGCGTGTCTCCGGCCACCGAGGCCGTGGTGTACAAGTAATACCAAAGAGCCGTTGTGAACCGGACACAACACATGATACACCCCTGGCCGAACCAACAAAGCATCAACCCAAGGATCCCTCCGGAAAGCAACAGTTTCATTCTTCGCCAGAAAAGAAGGAGACGGCTGCAAACGAACAAACCAACCACCAGGACCAAAAGAGCAGAAACCTCTGTGCTGGAGAAGAGCATGAAGCTCCCCAACCCGACTCCCCAGAGGGGTTGGGTTGGGAAAAGAGAACAGGAAAAGAGCTTTCACAAAACAATCTTGAACTGAAGGGGCCACAACAAACCATGGAGAAAAGAGAAAAGAGAGCACCTGGTCTAACGACCCGGATGGCTCAGGTGGCACATGAGCAGGTCAGAGGTGAAACAACGCATGAGACAGCTTGAGGATTGGAGCAGAAGTAACATCCACCCTAATTCAAAACAGAAGTGAACCTATGAAGGGTAAAGCAATAAGGAAAATACCGCCAGGAAACTTCATACTGCCGCCAAGATAAAGCACGCAGGTGGGACACCATCAATGAAGCCACCTGCTCACCATACAAATGGCAATAAACTCGCGTCAGAAAGACCAGATGCGAAGACTTGAGGAGATGATTGCACCAGCTATGTAACGGACCGGCTCAATCTGCTGAAAGAGGCGGAGTTATCTTGAGGTTATCTTGAGATGATTTCGGGGCTTTAGTGTCCCCGAAGCCTGGTCCTAAACCAGGCCTCCACCCCCAGGAAGCAGCCCGTGATAGCTGACTAGCACCCAGGTACCTATTTTACTGCTAGGTAACAAGGGCATAGGGTGAAAGAAACTCTGCCCATTGTTTCTCGCCGGCGCCCGGGATCGAACCCGAGACCACAGGATCACAAGTCCAGTGTGCTGTCCGCTCGACCGACCGGTTCCCTTCCGCGTCATGGGAAGACCCTGAGGAAGCAGTGCCTGAAACCAAGGCTGGGCCGGCCACCAAGGGGCCAACAGGACTACTCTCCCTTGGTAAGTCTCTAAGCAAGCTACTACTTGGAGCAACAGCAGAACTGGGGGAATGAGGTATAGGTAACCCTACCTCAACCAGTCCTGCCTGAAAGAATCTACCCCTATGGCCTCGCAGTCGGGGAAGGGCACCACATATACCGGGAAACGCTTCAACTACGCCGTCTTGAAGAGGTCCACCTTAGGGAGCCCGTATGTCCAGCAGAGCCAATTAGTCGGCATCGACCATCCATTCATCCATCGACATGGACAGGGGAATGAAAGGTGACAGGCCGTCCGCCAGGACGTTGGACACCCCCCCCCCCCCCGAAAGTGAACAGCCAACAGAGCTAAACCCCGAGAACTCAACAGACGAATCACCCGAAGCGCCCAGCTCCAAAGAACCAAGGCCCGCGTCGAACCCTCACAGTTCATACAATGAACCACTGGGGAGCAATCCGAATAGAGCCAGATTGTCGCTCCGCGAGTGAACCAAACCCTCTGGAGCAACATCCACATTGCCGTAAACTTCCGCACCGTGCTGTGGGCCCGACGAAAGAATGGATCCCACCGCCCATGGCCGGTCTGGTGAGCCCTGGTCACAAAGCCCCAGCCAAGAGACGAGGCGTCCGTGAACACATCGAGCGAGGGCTCGGGTAGGTGCCAAGGCATTGAACCCCGAAAACCTTGAAGGGGAAGCCGGCGACGCAGCAGCCAAGGTCTGCAAACCTTGAACTCCAAACCTTTACAGATATTCTAAAAAAAGCGAGAGTAACCCTTGTCCAAAAATGTGGTGATCTCACAGATGTTAACAACTACAGACCCATATCAATCCTGCCTAACTTGTCAAAAATATTTGAAAAACTAATCTACAAGCAGCTTTACTCTTATCTAGCCAAACTCAATATACTTAGCTCTTGTCAATATGGCTTCAGACCCCAAAAAAGCACTAACGATGCACTTATTTGTATGATTAACTTTAGTCATGCAGCTCTTGATAAAAATGGGTTCCCTGTTGGGTTATTTGTGGACCTGCGTAAGGCTTTTGACACTGTCAACCACCAAAACCTTCTTAAATTACACCATTATGGAGTCAGAGGACACTTCCTGCAATACCTCAAATCGTACCTTACTGACAGGCTCCAGTATGTTTCTGTGAATAATTCAATTTCTCCCACCCTCCCGGCTCCCATCTCTGGAGGGAGCCGGTCGGCCGAGCGGACAGCACGCTGGACTTGTGATCCTGTGGTCCTGGGTTCGATCCCAGGCGCCGGCGAGAAACAATGGGCAGAGTTTCTTTCACCCTATGCCCCTGTTACCTTGCAGTAAAATAGGTACCTGGGTGTTAGTCAGCTGTCACGGGCTGCTTCCTGGGGGTGGAGGCCTGGTCGAGGACCTGGCCGCGGGGACACTGAAGCCCCGAAATCATCTCAAGATAACCCTACCCATCAACATTGGTGTTCCTCAGGGCAGCATACTTGGCCCTCTCCTCTTTCTCATCTACATTAATGACCTTCCAAAAGCCTCCCAACACCTCAAACCAATTCTATTTGCTGACGACACAACCTTCATTTACTCCAGTCATGACCCCCTTGCTCTAAATGCCACAGTAAATACTGAGCTAAATAAAGTCCATCTTTGGCTAACTGCCAACAAACTCACCCTTAACATTGACAAAACTTTCTATATTCTGTTTGGCAATAAATCCTCTAATCAAATAAATCTCAAAATAAACAATACCCAAATTTGTAACAAATTAGATGGCAAATTCCTTGGCCTTCTCATTGACCACAAGCTGAATTTCCAGGGACACATTCTAAATATATCAAAAGAAGTTTCAAAAACTGTTGGCATTCTTTCTAAGATCAGATATTATGTACCCCGCCCTGCCCTGGTGACTCTCTATTACTCCCTCGTCTATCCATATCTCAACTATGGTATTTGTGCTTGGGGTTCTACTACCCAAAATCATTTAGTCCTCTAATTACTCAACACAAAGCTGCTATTATGACAATATCCCACTCTGGCCCCAGACTCACTCGGTACCCTTACTCAATTCTCTGAATATGTTAGATATTAAGTCACTGCACATTCTCTTATGTGTATTATACATATATAAAACGCTGAACTGTAATGCCAATCCTGAATTCAAAAGCTTCATTGCAGGTTGTAACAGAACCCATGAGCACCACACCAGAAATAAATACAGTTTTGATATTCCAAGAGTACACTTAATCAAACTAAAAATTCTCTACAAATCAAGGACCCAGCATGTGGAATGACCTTCCCAACCATGTTACAAGTCTGTACCTCTCTCAACCAGTTTAAGATAAAACCTAAGCACTACCTAATAAATTTCTGTAACCAACCCTCTATTGTCAATCCATGTCTGTTTTTTTTAAACAATGCTGTTTGTCGACCTAATTGTATTTGTGCTGCTTTTTCAGCCATGTTCCCCCCCTTTTTTATCTCTATTTTTTTTTGTTCTCAACACATTTTATTCTTTATACTCAATTAGTATTAAGATTTAGTCATTAATGTTTTTCATGCCCGAAACGCTTTGCGTAATAGTGGCTTTAGGCATTGTATGTACTAGCCCTATCTATAATTCCATTAATCTTTGTAAAATCTCTTGTATGTATGTACCCAACCCGTCCTCACACAAGACATCACATATATGACTTAATGCTTAAAGTCAATATGTTGAATGTGATTTAGTACATATGTGGTATATTCCCAGTTACCTTTTTTTACCAAGGCCCAAACTCTTCCTCACGTACCAATTTACGTCTCACAGTACCCGTCCATCAACGTAGATAGCAGAATAGTCGTGATTGGTTCAATTATTATGAAAATTGTAGTTTTCATCACTTCATGCTCTTAGAATATTACAGATCAGCTACATCCTATTGAAGGCTCGTAGTTTTGTTTGAGAAATATTAGTTGTTCTTAGTAAATTATATAAAGCACTATAAATTATTACATAGAATACGTGCTTCACCAATCAATATTATATACCATAGTTTGTGCTTTAAAATCATTAAAGAATGTTTGGTAGGAACA
>WNGS01164784.1:0-18497 GCA_020271785.1 Procambarus virginalis | reverse complement strand
TCCAAATATAAACTCTGACAAGGATGGAGGATATTCCTTCACTGATTTAGAAATGGCAATGAATTTAATATTTTCTTTTCATCGGTTGGTGCTAATCTTGCCAGTAAAATCACAGACTCAGACACATATTACACATATCTCTCAGGCAGCTATCCAAACTCTCTTCTCCTTTCACCAATCAGCCGGCAGATGTTTTGTCCATCATACACTCTCTAAAAACAAGGCAGGGAACATCAGAGAAATTCTGTCCATTGTATACAAGAGCGCCTCCCATGCCCTTGCCCCACCCATAGCCCTACTGTTCAACAAATCTCTAGTGTCACACCTTCCCTGATATCCTCAAAAAGCAAAAGTAACGCCAGTCCATAAAGGAGGCAATCCGGCGGACAAAACAATTATAGACCAATATCAAATCTACCCATTCTATTAAAAATATTTGAAAAAATTATTTACAAACAGCTCTATTCCTACCTCGTAAAATTCGACATACTCAGCCCCTGCCAGTTTGGCTTCCGGTCCCAAAAGAGCACCAACGATGCAATCATTAGTCTCCTTGACGTAATCTACTCAGCCTTGACAAAAATGAGTTTCCGATTGGACTCTTCATTGACCTAAGAAATGCCTTTGATACTGTTAATCACAACTACCTCTTACTTAAACTCCAGCATTATGGAATCCGAGGCCTTGCCCTTGACTACATCCGATCCTATCTTAGTGACAGACACCAATATGTAACCATCAATGATACAACTTCTTCCACTCTACCAATTACCGTTGGAGTGCCACAGGGCAGTATCTTAGGATCTCTTCTATTTCTTATATATATAAACGATCTGCCTAATGTCTCTAATATTCTTAAACCTATATTGTTTGCTGACGATACTACCCTTATCTATTCAGACCTCAACCCACATACACTAAATAATGTTGTAAATAATGAATTAAAAAAAGTCCACTTATGGATGTCAACTAACAAACTAACATTAAACACAGAGAAGACTTACTACATCTTATTTGGAAGCAAATCATCAAATGCAATTCAGCTACAGATACACAACATTAACACCAGTAATAAAAATGATGGCAAGTTTCTTGGCCTTTTCCTAGACAAGAGACTCAACTTCAGCACCCACATTCAACACATAACTAAGAAAGTCTCTAAGACAGTTGGTATACTCTCTAAAATAAGATATTATGTTCCTAACTCTGCTCTCCTCTCACTATATTATGCACTAATCTACCACTATCTTAATTATGGTATCTGTGCACGGGGGTCTACCACTGCAAACCACCTTAAGCCTATCATCACCCAGCAAAAATCTGCTATCAGAATAATAACTAACTGCTTTCAGACAACACTCAGCTCCCTTGTTTAAATCCCTAAACTTGCTAAATATTATCTCCCTCCACACACTCTCTTGTGTCAACTACATCTACAAAACTCTGTTCTTAAATGCAAACCATGCTCTGAAACTCTCCCTGGACAGATGTAATGGGACCCATTATCACCACACCAGAAATAAATATCTCTTTGATATCCCCAGGGTCAAACTTAATCTGTGTAAACACTCTATGCAAATTAAGGGACCTAGTCTATGGAACTCACTCCTTAGTGAATTGAAAAGCTGTCAAACTTTTGCCTTATTTAAAAGCAAAACCAAAAGTACCTAATTTCATCTTCTTAGTTTCCTACACTGAGTTTTAAATTTGCTCTGTACCTACTGTTACCCAATCTCCTAATTTTTATGTATTTAATCCAAACAACCTTATCATTGTGTTCATTGTTGTCTTCTTTTATGTGCTAGCCATATGCTGTATTGTGCTTACCAATTTTTGTCAACTACCATTCACGCTGTCATTGCATTCAATCTGAGCTACCTATGTGCTTTAATATACCTACAATTTTCTCTCATTTTTTTTCCTGCCTTGTAACTGTTATCATTTTTTATAAATTTTGCAAGTATTTACCTACTTAAAATTTTCTTAGAATAAGGACCTGCCCGAAACGCTGCGCGTACTAGTGGCTTTACAAGATTGTAATTACCATATCATGTATCCTCACAATCCCAATGTACCTTCTTGTGTATGCATAAATAAATAAATACATAAATAAATAAATAAATAAATGATAGTACTCAATTTGACATGGACATGTTACATTTGTTATTTCTTAATTATTTGCATGTTCTGCAGAAATTATTTTACTTTTACTTCTACCACGTAACAAATAAGCCCCCATTCTGTCGGTGTCTTTTTTCCCCTGATCAGAAAATGGCCTCTGCTTCGCAAGAAAAGCGGAGCTGTTTCTGATGGGGAAGAAAGAGATAATTGCACAGCGCGACCTGCAGGTGCTGCGCTGGCAGTTCTGGGGGCATATAAATACCAGGGCAAAGAGGGGCTCTGCCCTCACTTTGCCCGCTTCAGCCGCTGCACTTGAAACACCCGCCTGCCTCCCCTTCATGCAATTGCCTGTTTCCCTGTCATGCTTTGTGCCAGTGTCCCTCCAGTCTCTACCCGCTGCAAAGTGGGGAGGGGGGTGCAGCGCCGGTCCCCAAGTGTTCCGCTGTCTGCAGCTAATACTTTGCCTTTACAGTCAGTCTAGGTGCTAGTAAGCCCTACCTTTAGTCAGGAAATCCTTCTCCTTATTTCTTGGCGGCACGGTCTCACGCCCTGGGGTTAAATTTTCACCCATTGTCATATCAGGTTTTTCCCAGTCTCTAGGTATTTTCTGCCCGCCTGTTTAATTCCCGTTAATTCACCTAGGATTTACCATTATGTCTTTCCGGGCTCTTGGTCGGGCTTCATTAAATGTTATGTAGCCTATTCACATTATATATTTACACTTTGTGTCCTGAGTGTTATATAATTATACTACATTTACACTGCCTTACTCTAGTACCAGATAAGTTATTAAGTTTCTACAGAATTCACTTGTTATTTTCTTAAAGCACAAAAGTCGGATGTCAGTCACTATGGTATATTGTTTAATAAGTTGAGATGCACTTTATGAGTTATCTGACTGTGTTTAGTTCCTGTATCACTGAAATATCCCGAGATATATATGGTTTTTCACAGAGCTCGTGCTCTCGTGTGCTTCCCCTCCCCACACACCCATATATCAAAAATACCCAGGATATAAATTCATTAGCTAACCTCTTCCTCTCCAAAACTCCAAGCCTCTACAACCTTCATTGTCCCCTTCTTACCAAGCAAGTAACTGACAAAAGATTAAACAATCCATGGCTCACAAGTGGCATTCTCAACTCAGTCAACAAGAAACATGAATATGAAAAGAAACTTAGGATTGGCCTAGTTTCATAGGAAGAAGCTAAAAGGTACTCATCAATTCTTACCAGTATCATCAGAAAGGCAAAACTTGCATATTATGTGAATAGATTCAATGAAGCAAAAGGCAACATGAAAAGCACTTGGAAAACCATCTCTTGTATCCTAGATACTAAACAACACTCACATAACCAAATAAAACTCTACAAGGATGGGGATATTCCTTCAACTGATTTAGAAATGGCAAATGAATTTAATAGTTTCTTTTCATCGGTTGGTGCTAATCTTGCCAGTAAAATCCCACAGACTCAGACACATATTAACACATATCTCTCAGGCAGCTATCCAAACTCTCTTCTCCTTTCACCAATCAGCCCGGCAGATGTTTTGTCCATCATACACTCTCTAAAAACCAAGGCAGGGAACATCAGAGAAATTCTGTCCATTGTATACAAGAGCGCCTCCCATGCCCTTGCCCCACCCATAGCCCTACTGTTCAACAAATCTCTAGTGTCACACCTTCCCTGATATCCTCAAAAAAGCAAAAGTAACGCCAGTCCATAAAGGAGGCAATCCGGCGGACATAAACAATTATAGACCAATATCAAATCTACCCATTCTATTAAAAATATTTGAAAAAATTATTTACAAACAGCTCTATTCCTACCTCGTAAAATTCGACATACTCAGCCCCTGCCAGTTTGGCTTCCGGTCCCAAAAGAGCACCAACGATGCAATCATTAGTCTCCTTGACGTAATCTACTCAGCCCTTGACAAAAATGAGTTTCCGATTGGACTCTTCATTGACCTAAGAAATGCCTTTGATACTGTTAATCACAACTACCTCTTACTTAAACTCCAGCATTATGGAATCCGAGGCCTTGCCCTTGACTACATCCGATCCTATCTTAGTGACAGACACCAATATGTAACCATCAATGATACAACTTCTTCCACTCTACCAATTACCGTTGGAGTGCCACAGGGCAGTATCTTAGGATCTCTTCTATTTCTTATATATATAAACGATCTGCCTAATGTCTCTAATATTCTTAAACCTATATTGTTTGCTGACGATACTACCCTTATCTATTCAGACCTCAACCCACATACACTAAATAATGTTGTAAATAATGAATTAAAAAAAGTCCACTTATGGATGTCAACTAACAAACTAACATTAAACATAGAGAAGACTTACTACATCTTATTTGGAAGCAAATCATCAAATGCAATTCAGCTACAGATAGACAACATTAACACCAGTAATAAAAATGATGGCAAGTTTCTTGGCCTTTTCCTAGACAAGAGACTCAACTTCAGCACCCACATTCAACACATAACTAAGAAAGTCTCTAAGACAGTTGGTATACTCTCTAAAATAAGATATTATGTTCCTAACTCTGCTCTCCTCTCACTATATTATGCACTAATCTACCACTATCTTAATTATGGTATCTGTGCACGGGGGTCTACCACTGCAAACCACCTTAAGCCTATCATCACCCAGCAAAAATCTGCTATCAGAATAATAACTAACTGCTTTCAGACAACACTCAGCTCCCTTGTTTAAATCCCTAAACTTGCTAAATATTATCTCCCTCCACACACTCTCTTGTGTCAACTACATCTACAAAACTCTGTTCTTAAATGCAAACCATGCTCTGAAACTCTCCCTGGACAGATGTAATGGGACCCATTATCACCACACCAGAAATAAATATCTCTTTGATATCCCCAGGGTCAAACTTAATCTGTGTAAACACTCTATGCAAATTAAGGGACCTAGTCTATGGAACTCACTCCTTAGTGAATTGAAAAGCTGTCAAACTTTTGCCTTATTTAAAAGCAAAACCAAAAAGTACCTAATTTCATCTTCTTAGTTTCCTACACTGAGTTTTAAATTTGCTCTGTACCTACTGTTACCCAATCTCCTAATTTTTATGTATTTAATCCAAACAACCTTATCATTGTGTTCATTGTTGTCTTCTTTTATGTGCTAGCCATATGCTGTATTGTGCTTACCAATTTTTGTCAACTACCATTCACGCTGTCATTGCATTCAATCTGAGCTACCTATGTGCTTTAATATACCTACAATTTTCTCTCATTTTTTTTCCTGCCTTGTAACTGTTATCATTTTTTATAAATTTTGCAAGTATTTACCTACTTAAAATTTTCTTAGAATAAGGACCTGCCCGAAACGCTGCGCGTACTAGTGGCTTTACAAGATTGTAATTACCATATCATGTATCCTCACAATCCCAATGTACCTTCTTGTGTATGCATAAATAAATAAATACATAAATAAATAAATAAATAAATGATAGTACTCAATTTGACATGGACATGTTACATTTGTTATTTCTTAATTATTTGCATGTTCTGCAGAAATTATTTTACTTTTACTTCTACCACGTAACAAATAAGCCCCCATTCTGTCGGTGTCTTTTTTCCCCTGATCAGAAAATGGCCTCTGCTTCGCAAGAAAAGCGGAGCTGTTTCTGATGGGGAAGAAAGAGATAATTGCACAGCGCGACCTGCAGGTGCTGCGCTGGCAGTTCTGGGGGCATATAAATACCAGGGCAAAGAGGGGCTCTGCCCTCACTTTGCCCGCTTCAGCCGCTGCACTTGAAACACCCGCCTGCCTCCCCTTCATGCAATTGCCTGTTTCCCTGTCATGCTTTGTGCCAGTGTCCCTCCAGTCTCTACCCGCTGCAAAGTGGGGAGGGGGGTGCAGCGCCGGTCCCCAAGTGTTCCGCTGTCTGCAGCTAATACTTTGCCTTTACAGTCAGTCTAGGTGCTAGTAAGCCCTACCTTTAGTCAGGAAATCCTTCTCCTTATTTCTTGGCGGCACGGTCTCACGCCCTGGGGTTAAATTTTCACCCATTGTCATATCAGGTTTTTCCCAGTCTCTAGGTATTTTCTGCCCGCCTGTTTAATTCCCGTTAATTCACCTAGGATTTACCATTATGTCTTTCCGGGCTCTTGGTCGGGCTTCATTAAATGTTATGTAGCCTATTCACATTATATATTTACACTTTGTGTCCTGAGTGTTATATAATTATACTACATTTACACTGCCTTACTCTAGTACCAGATAAGTTATTAAGTTTCTACAGAATTCACTTGTTATTTTCTTAAAGCACAAAAGTCGGATGTCAGTCACTATGGTATATTGTTTAATAAGTTGAGATGCACTTTATGAGTTATCTGACTGTGTTTAGTTCCTGTATCACTGAAATATCCCGAGATATATATTGTTTTTCACAGAGCTCGTGCTCTCGTGTGCTTCCCCTCCCCACACACCCATATATCAAAAATACCCAGGATATAAATTCATTAGCTAACCTCTTCCTCTCCAAAACTCCAAGCCTCTACAACCTTCATTGTCCCCTTCTTACCAAGCAAGTAACTGACAAAAGATTAAACAATCCATGGCTCACAAGTGGCATTCTCAACTCAGTCAACAAGAAACATGAATATGAAAAGAAACTTAGGATTGGCCTAGTTTCATAGGAAGAAGCTAAAAGGTACTCATCAATTCTTACCAGTATCATCAGAAAGGCAAAACTTGCATATTATGTGAATAGATTCAATGAAGCAAAAGGCAACATGAAAAGCACTTGGAAAACCATCTCTTGTATCCTAGATACTAAACAACACTCACATAACCAAATAAAACTCTACAAGGATGGGGATATTCCTTCAACTGATTTAGAAATGGCAAATGAATTTAATAGTTTCTTTTCATCGGTTGGTGCTAATCTTGCCAGTAAAATCCCACAGACTCAGACACATATTAACACATATCTCTCAGGCAGCTATCCAAACTCTCTTCTCCTTTCACCAATCAGCCCGGCAGATGTTTTGTCCATCATACACTCTCTAAAAACCAAGGCAGGGAACATCAGAGAAATTCTGTCCATTGTATACAAGAGCGCCTCCCATGCCCTTGCCCCACCCATAGCCCTACTGTTCAACAAATCTCTAGTGTCACACCTTCCCTGATATCCTCAAAAAAGCAAAAGTAACGCCAGTCCATAAAGGAGGCAATCCGGCGGACATAAACAATTATAGACCAATATCAAATCTACCCATTCTATTAAAAATATTTGAAAAAATTATTTACAAACAGCTCTATTCCTACCTCGTAAAATTCGACATACTCAGCCCCTGCCAGTTTGGCTTCCGGTCCCAAAAGAGCACCAACGATGCAATCATTAGTCTCCTTGACGTAATCTACTCAGCCCTTGACAAAAATGAGTTTCCGATTGGACTCTTCATTGACCTAAGAAATGCCTTTGATACTGTTAATCACAACTACCTCTTACTTAAACTCCAGCATTATGGAATCCGAGGCCTTGCCCTTGACTACATCCGATCCTATCTTAGTGACAGACACCAATATGTAACCATCAATGATACAACTTCTTCCACTCTACCAATTACCGTTGGAGTGCCACAGGGCAGTATCTTAGGATCTCTTCTATTTCTTATATATATAAACGATCTGCCTAATGTCTCTAATATTCTTAAACCTATATTGTTTGCTGACGATACTACCCTTATCTATTCAGACCTCAACCCACATACACTAAATAATGTTGTAAATAATGAATTAAAAAAAGTCCACTTATGGATGTCAACTAACAAACTAACATTAAACATAGAGAAGACTTACTACATCTTATTTGGAAGCAAATCATCAAATGCAATTCAGCTACAGATAGACAACATTAACACCAGTAATAAAAATGATGGCAAGTTTCTTGGCCTTTTCCTAGACAAGAGACTCAACTTCAGCACCCACATTCAACACATAACTAAGAAAGTCTCTAAGACAGTTGGTATACTCTCTAAAATAAGATATTATGTTCCTAACTCTGCTCTCCTCTCACTATATTATGCACTAATCTACCACTATCTTAATTATGGTATCTGTGCACGGGGGTCTACCACTGCAAACCACCTTAAGCCTATCATCACCCAGCAAAAATCTGCTATCAGAATAATAACTAACTGCTTTCAGACAACACTCAGCTCCCTTGTTTAAATCCCTAAACTTGCTAAATATTATCTCCCTCCACACACTCTCTTGTGTCAACTACATCTACAAAACTCTGTTCTTAAATGCAAACCATGCTCTGAAACTCTCCCTGGACAGATGTAATGGGACCCATTATCACCACACCAGAAATAAATATCTCTTTGATATCCCCAGGGTCAAACTTAATCTGTGTAAACACTCTATGCAAATTAAGGGACCTAGTCTATGGAACTCACTCCTTAGTGAATTGAAAAGCTGTCAAACTTTTGCCTTATTTAAAAGCAAAACCAAAAAGTACCTAATTTCATCTTCTTAGTTTCCTACACTGAGTTTTAAATTTGCTCTGTACCTACTGTTACCCAATCTCCTAATTTTTATGTATTTAATCCAAACAACCTTATCATTGTGTTCATTGTTGTCTTCTTTTATGTGCTAGCCATATGCTGTATTGTGCTTACCAATTTTTGTCAACTACCATTCACGCTGTCATTGCATTCAATCTGAGCTACCTATGTGCTTTAATATACCTACAATTTTCTCTCATTTTTTTTCCTGCCTTGTAACTGTTATCATTTTTTATAAATTTTGCAAGTATTTACCTACTTAAAATTTTCTTAGAATAAGGACCTGCCCGAAACGCTGCGCGTACTAGTGGCTTTACAAGATTGTAATTACCATATCATGTATCCTCACAATCCCAATGTACCTTCTTGTGTATGCATAAATAAATAAATACATAAATAAATAAATAAATAAATGATAGTACTCAATTTGACATGGACATGTTACATTTGTTATTTCTTAATTATTTGCATGTTCTGCAGAAATTATTTTACTTTTACTTCTACCACGTAACAAATAAGCCCCCATTCTGTCGGTGTCTTTTTTCCCCTGATCAGAAAATGGCCTCTGCTTCGCAAGAAAAGCGGAGCTGTTTCTGATGGGGAAGAAAGAGATAATTGCACAGCGCGACCTGCAGGTGCTGCGCTGGCAGTTCTGGGGGCATATAAATACCAGGGCAAAGAGGGGCTCTGCCCTCACTTTGCCCGCTTCAGCCGCTGCACTTGAAACACCCGCCTGCCTCCCCTTCATGCAATTGCCTGTTTCCCTGTCATGCTTTGTGCCAGTGTCCCTCCAGTCTCTACCCGCTGCAAAGTGGGGAGGGGGGTGCAGCGCCGGTCCCCAAGTGTTCCGCTGTCTGCAGCTAATACTTTGCCTTTACAGTCAGTCTAGGTGCTAGTAAGCCCTACCTTTAGTCAGGAAATCCTTCTCCTTATTTCTTGGCGGCACGGTCTCACGCCCTGGGGTTAAATTTTCACCCATTGTCATATCAGGTTTTTCCCAGTCTCTAGGTATTTTCTGCCCGCCTGTTTAATTCCCGTTAATTCACCTAGGATTTACCATTATGTCTTTCCGGGCTCTTGGTCGGGCTTCATTAAATGTTATGTAGCCTATTCACATTATATATTTACACTTTGTGTCCTGAGTGTTATATAATTATACTACATTTACACTGCCTTACTCTAGTACCAGATAAGTTATTAAGTTTCTACAGAATTCACTTGTTATTTTCTTAAAGCACAAAAGTCGGATGTCAGTCACTATGGTATATTGTTTAATAAGTTGAGATGCACTTTATGAGTTATCTGACTGTGTTTAGTTCCTGTATCACTGAAATATCCCGAGATATATATTGTTTTTCACAGAGCTCGTGCTCTCGTGTGCTTCCCCTCCCCACACACCCATATATCAAAAATACCCAGGATATAAATTCATTAGCTAACCTCTTCCTCTCCAAAACTCCAAGCCTCTACAACCTTCATTGTCCCCTTCTTACCAAGCAAGTAACTGACAAAAGATTAAACAATCCATGGCTCACAAGTGGCATTCTCAACTCAGTCAACAAGAAACATGAATATGAAAAGAAACTTAGGATTGGCCTAGTTTCATAGGAAGAAGCTAAAAGGTACTCATCAATTCTTACCAGTATCATCAGAAAGGCAAAACTTGCATATTATGTGAATAGATTCAATGAAGCAAAAGGCAACATGAAAAGCACTTGGAAAACCATCTCTTGTATCCTAGATACTAAACAACACTCACATAACCAAATAAAACTCTACAAGGATGGGGATATTCCTTCAACTGATTTAGAAATGGCAAATGAATTTAATAGTTTCTTTTCATCGGTTGGTGCTAATCTTGCCAGTAAAATCCCACAGACTCAGACACATATTAACACATATCTCTCAGGCAGCTATCCAAACTCTCTTCTCCTTTCACCAATCAGCCCGGCAGATGTTTTGTCCATCATACACTCTCTAAAAACCAAGGCAGGGAACATCAGAGAAATTCTGTCCATTGTATACAAGAGCGCCTCCCATGCCCTTGCCCCACCCATAGCCCTACTGTTCAACAAATCTCTAGTGTCACACCTTCCCTGATATCCTCAAAAAAGCAAAAGTAACGCCAGTCCATAAAGGAGGCAATCCGGCGGACATAAACAATTATAGACCAATATCAAATCTACCCATTCTATTAAAAATATTTGAAAAAATTATTTACAAACAGCTCTATTCCTACCTCGTAAAATTCGACATACTCAGCCCCTGCCAGTTTGGCTTCCGGTCCCAAAAGAGCACCAACGATGCAATCATTAGTCTCCTTGACGTAATCTACTCAGCCCTTGACAAAAATGAGTTTCCGATTGGACTCTTCATTGACCTAAGAAATGCCTTTGATACTGTTAATCACAACTACCTCTTACTTAAACTCCAGCATTATGGAATCCGAGGCCTTGCCCTTGACTACATCCGATCCTATCTTAGTGACAGACACCAATATGTAACCATCAATGATACAACTTCTTCCACTCTACCAATTACCGTTGGAGTGCCACAGGGCAGTATCTTAGGATCTCTTCTATTTCTTATATATATAAACGATCTGCCTAATGTCTCTAATATTCTTAAACCTATATTGTTTGCTGACGATACTACCCTTATCTATTCAGACCTCAACCCACATACACTAAATAATGTTGTAAATAATGAATTAAAAAAAGTCCACTTATGGATGTCAACTAACAAACTAACATTAAACATAGAGAAGACTTACTACATCTTATTTGGAAGCAAATCATCAAATGCAATTCAGCTACAGATAGACAACATTAACACCAGTAATAAAAATGATGGCAAGTTTCTTGGCCTTTTCCTAGACAAGAGACTCAACTTCAGCACCCACATTCAACACATAACTAAGAAAGTCTCTAAGACAGTTGGTATACTCTCTAAAATAAGATATTATGTTCCTAACTCTGCTCTCCTCTCACTATATTATGCACTAATCTACCACTATCTTAATTATGGTATCTGTGCACGGGGGTCTACCACTGCAAACCACCTTAAGCCTATCATCACCCAGCAAAAATCTGCTATCAGAATAATAACTAACTGCTTTCAGACAACACTCAGCTCCCTTGTTTAAATCCCTAAACTTGCTAAATATTATCTCCCTCCACACACTCTCTTGTGTCAACTACATTTACAAAACTCTGTTCTTAAATGCAAACCATGCTCTGAAACTCTCCCTGGACAGATGTAATGGGACCCATTATCACCACACCAGAAATAAATATCTCTTTGATATCCCCAGGGTCAAACTTAATCTGTGTAAACACTCTATGCAAATTAAGGGACCTAGTCTATGGAACTCACTCCTTAGTGAATTGAAAAGCTGTCAAACTTTTGCCTTATTTAAAAGCAAAACCAAAAAGTACCTAATTTCATCTTCTTAGTTTCCTACACTGAGTTTTAAATTTGCTCTGTACCTACTGTTACCCAATCTCCTAATTTTTATGTATTTAATCCAAACAACCTTATCATTGTGTTCATTGTTGTCTTCTTTTATGTGCTAGCCATATGCTGTATTGTGCTTACCAATTTTTGTCAACTACCATTCACGCTGTCATTGCATTCAATCTGAGCTACCTATGTGCTTTAATATACCTACAATTTTCTCTCATTTTTTTTCCTGCCTTGTAACTGTTATCATTTTTTATAAATTTTGCAAGTATTTACCTACTTAAAATTTTCTTAGAATAAGGACCTGCCCGAAACGCTGCGCGTACTAGTGGCTTTACAAGATTGTAATTACCATATCATGTATCCTCACAATCCCAATGTACTTCTTGTGTATGCATAAATAAATAAATACATAAATAAATAAATAAATAAATGATAGTACTCAATTTGACATGGACATGTTACATTTGTTATTTCTTAATTATTTGCATGTTCTGCAGAAATTATTTTACTTTTACTTCTACCACGTAACAAATAAGCCCCCATTCTGTCGGTGTCTTTTTTCCCCTGATCAGAAAATGGCCTCTGCTTCGCAAGAAAAGCGGAGCTGTTTCTGATGGGGAAGAAAGAGATAATTGCACAGCGCGACCTGCAGGTGCTGCGCTGGCAGTTCTGGGGGCATATAAATACCAGGGCAAAGAGGGCTCTGCCCTCACTTTGCCCGCTTCAGCCGCTGCACTTGAAACACCCGCCTGCCTCCCCTTCATGCAATTGCCTGTTTCCCTGTCATGCTTTGTGCCAGTGTCCCTCCAGTCTCTACCCGCTGCAAAGTGGGGAGGGGGGTGCAGCGCCGGTCCCCAAGTGTTCCGCTGTCTGCAGCTAATACTTTGCCTTTACAGTCAGTCTAGGTGCTAGTAAGCCCTACCTTTAGTCAGGAAATCCTTCTCCTTATTTCTTGGCGGCACGGTCTCACGCCCTGGGGTTAAATTTTCACCCATTGTCATATCAGGTTTTTCCCAGTCTCTAGGTATTTTCTGCCCGCCTGTTTAATTCCCGTTAATTCACCTAGTCTTTTATGGGCTCTGGCTCGGGGCTTCATCATTAAATGTTATGTAGCCTATTCACATTATATATTTACACTTTGTGTCCTGAGTGTTATATAATTATACTACATTTACACTGCCTTACTCTAGTACCAGATAAGTTATTAAGTTTCTACAGAATTCACTTGTTATTTTCTTAAAGCACAAAAGTCGGATGTCAGTCACTATGGTATATTAATAATAGTTGAGATGCACTTTATGAGTTATCTGACTGTGTTTAGTTTCTGTATCACTGAAATATCCCGAGAATATATTGTTTTTCACAGAGCTCGTGCTCTCGTGTGCTTCCCCTCCCCACACACATATATCAAAAAATACCAGGATATAAATTCATTAGCTAACCTCTTCCTCTCCAAAACTCCAAGCCTCTACAACCTTCATTGTCCCCTTCTTACCAAGCAAGTAACTGACAAAGATTAAACAATCCATGGCTCACAAGTGGCATTCTCAACTCACAAAAGAAACAGAATATGAAAAGAAACTTAGGATTGGCCTAGTTTCATAGGAAGAAGCTAAAAGGTACTCATCAATTCAATTCTACCAGTATCATCAGAAAGGCAAAACTTGCATATTATGTGAATAGATTCAATGAAGCAAAAGGCAACATGAAAAGCACTTGGAAAACCATCTCCATCTCTTGTATACTAAACACTCACATAACTCAAATAACCACAAGGAACTCTACAAGGATGGGGATATAGAAATGGCTGATGAAATGGCAAATTCATCGGTTGGTGCTAATCATCGCCAGTAAAATCTAACAGACTCAGACACAATTAACACAGACTCAGACACATATTAACACATATCTCTCAGGCAGCTATCCAAAACTCTCTTCTCCTTTCACCAATCAGCCCGGCAGATGTTTTGTCCATCATACACTCTCTAAAAACCCAGGCAGGGAACATCAGAGAAATTTGTCCATTGTATACAAGAGCGCCTCCATGCCTTGCCCCACCCATAGCCCTACTGTTCAACAAATCTCTAGTGTCACANTAAAGTCACCATGACATAAATACTGTTAGATCTAGATGCCCTAGATATTTCATCCCATAGATGCTTTGCTTCCATTCTGTCTAAATTTGGTGGCCTATATATAACTCCAATTATAATATTATTTGCTTTTTCGTTTAATTCTATCCAAATAGTTTCTGTGTGTGGCTCAGTTTTGATTCCCTCTTTGAGACTACATTTCAAATTGTCCCTAACGTATATGGCTACTCCACCTCCTCGTCTAATATATCTATCTGTGTGAAATAGTTTAAATCCATTTATTTGATATTCGGCTAATAGTTCTCTATTATCAACATTCATCCACGTTTCGGTGAGTGCAATAATATCTATTTTTTCTGTGCAGACAAGAGCATTTAATTCGTTAATTTTATTTCTTAGACTTCTACTGTTTGTGTAATATACCCTAAGTGAATTGTTATTTTGAGGCCCTTCTCTTTCCCTGATCATTTGCCAATTCCTTTCTCCCGCAAACACATACTTTTATTACATCCTTCCTCCAAATCAATTCCCATACCTCTATCTACTAACAGTTTAAACCCAAACAAACACCTCTAACCACTTCTTCCAACGAATTTGCAACAGCAACAACCCCAGCTCTCGATAGATGCACCCCATCCCGAGCATACATTTCATTTCTTCCATAGAAGTGTTCCCAGTTGTCTATATAAGATATTGCATTAGATTTGCAATATCTTTCCAGCCTGCAATTGACACCAAGTGCCCTCGACATCCATTCATTTCCCACTCCCTTCCCACTAATGGTGTTAAAAGCACAGAGAGCAAACACTTTGAACTGGGAACTCCACAAGGAGGGGTCCTCAGCCCCCTGTTGTTCAACGTTCCGATGCATAAACTTATTAAAGATCTTCCAACTAATAATGAAGATACTGTCATTTGTTATGCTGATGATATATGTTTACAGGCTGCCTCCGAGCCTAGAATGCAAGTTCTGCTCGATGCTTTTGCTACTAGAGCTGAGGAATGTGACCTCCTTATCTCTGTACAGAAAACTCGTGCCCTCATTCCATGTGGTATTCCACCACCCAATTATCATATAGATGGGCGAGCACTTGAGAACTGCGAGTCTTACAGATACCTTGGTGTCCCCATTAACGACCCTGGGTACCTTTCTTCTCTCAAGAGGAGACTGTGGGAGAGATTAAAGCCCTTGCGGGTCCTTGTTGGTGTCAATCATGGAATTAACGTGAGACTTGCTAGAATGTTTTATGTATCATTTATACGCTCTGTGATTGACTACAATGCTCTACATCTCACACTGTATACTGACAAAGAGCTGAAATATCTTGAAACCTTGCAAAATGAAGCTATGCGTCTCATCCTTGGGGCTCCAAAGTCCACGAGAATAGTTAATATGAGAGCAGAGTTAAAATTACCTACCATAAGTGAGAGAATTTTGTCTATTAGCACAGTTTTCGGCGTGAAGGCATTGAGTAGATCTAGGCAACACATGAAGTTTCAAGCTAAACTTTCTAATATGCTGCACTCACCTGAGGTCTATAGAAGAAGAACGAAATCTGATTATGTATATTGGTTCTATAAGGTAGCCAACTCCATCAAAATATTAAATATGTACCCAACTCAACTAATGATTAATCAACCAATTACTCCATGGGATAACTGGGATTTATCAGTTGATTTTGTAAATGCGCCCAAGAAAGATAGTGTGCACTCTACATTATTAAAACAGTTAACACTGAAAAGCATCACTGAAAGTACTCAGAGTTTGGGTAACGATGTGTATCAGTGCTATACCGACGGCTCTGTAGAAGAAGGTGGACGATGTACCGGATGTGCATGTAATATATTTGAACAATCTACTCTCGTACATACAGCAATGAAGCGCGTCAATGACTGGGCAAGTACAACTCAAACCGAACTTGCAGGCATATACCTTGCCACTGAATTTTTAAAAGACAAAGGCAGTGGACTTATATACTGTGACTCGCAGAGTGCACTCCTGGCATTGAACGCACATATTAGTGACACCCAGAAAATAGTCAGTGATATTCGAATGAATGTTTTAGCTGCTAAAGAAAACAGATTTGAAATTAAATTCCTATGGATACCATCACATGTTGGCATCTCAAGGCATGACACTGTTGATATGCTTGCAAAGACAGCCTGTAGAAAACCAGTGGTAGAAATTGATATGGGTATTTCATTAGCAGTGACAAAGAGAATACTTAAACAAATATCTAATGAAGATCTCACCGACCTAACAAATTCACAAAGACCTGAAAGCTGTAGCATTAAATATTATGATAGATATCGTGAGGAAACATTCACATATGGGACTAATAGAACAAGAACCCGGCAATGTGATGTTATAGTGGCCAGAATACGCCTGGGATATAGACGTATCTGGCAGCTTTCTCAAAACCCAAATGTCGAGTACACTATGTGTCAACTTTGTGAAAGAGAAAACATGCACTCTCTTGAACATTATATTGTAGAATGTCCCATACTGGCTGACTTTCGCCCCCCTGGGCTAAGGTATGCTGAACTTTGTAATTACTATATGAGTACTGGAACACTTGATGATATATTGGACTTGTACCCAAGATTGACCATGTAATAGATTAATTATACAATGTATGTGATGTAACTATATAACCTGAGCTTGTAAAAGCACCTTAATCACCTTCAGTGATTAAGTGCTTAATTGCACACTAGTTTCTTTATCAGCTATCTCACCCTGTCAGAGTAAATGAGATAAATGTCTGTGAATGCATGTGTGTATATATGTATATGTGTGTGTATGTGTATGTATGGGTATAAAGTATATATGGAAGCTGATCAGAATTACATTTCACCTTTGTAAATGTACATTAATGACACTGTGTAGATGACACATCGAACACTTTATGTAAGGCATACATAAATCTGTGTATCTATGTATTTACGTATATAGGTTAGCTTAGCATTTTTAAAGCACCGACTCACCTTCAGTGGTTGATTGTTCAATAAACCCTTCAAATATATGTTTAACACATAAGAACATAAGAACATAAGAACATAAGAACAAAGGCAACTGCAGAAGGCCTATTGGCCCATACGAGGCAGCTCCTATTTATAACCACCCAATCCCACTCATATACATGTCCAACCCATGCTTGAAACAATCGAGGGACCCCACCTCCACAATGTTACGCGGCAATTGGTTCCACAAATCAACAACCCTGTTACTGAACCAGTATTTACCCAAGTCTTTCCTAAATCTAAACTTATCCAATTTATACCCATTGTTTCGCGTTCTGTCCTGTGTGTATCTCTAACCCTGTCTATGGAGGACAGAAGAAAATGTATATATGCTGGTTAGCATTGTTAATGTGTGGCCACGTCTGTGGTAGAAAACAATAAAAAAAAAAAAAAAAAAATCCTTACCACTATCAACTGCCTCAACTATGCTAGAATAAAAAGATAACAAATTTGTTAAACATGAACGGCCATTTATAAAACCATGTTGCGACTCAATTATTAATTTATGTTTTTCAAGTACGCAGTAGTGTTTCGGTGTTTTCACCAGTACGCATAGTGTTTCCGGCAAGGAGAGGTGGGGAAAAACACTTAGACTAAAACTTAATAGTAATTGAGCTTAAAGTATAAATTGTGTTGAATGACAAAAAAAACAATAAAAGAAAAAAAATAGGGGGAACATGGTAGAAAATAGCCAATATACAAGTTGGTTAACAAACAGCATTTTTTTTTTAAAGAGTAAGACATGGGTTGACATTTAGAAGTAAGGTAGGTTACATGGAGTTAATTAGGTAGTACTTAGTTTTCATCTTAAACTGATTGAGAGAGGTACAATCTTTGACATAATTGGGAAGGTCATTCCACATTCTGGATCCCTTGATTTGTAGAGCATTCCTAGTTTGATTAAGTCTAATTCTTGGAATATCAAATAGGTATTTGTTTCTGGTGTGGTGCACATGAGTTCTGTTACAACCTTCTAGGAAGCGTTGAAGGTCAGGATTCACATTACAATTCAGAGTTTTAAATATATAGAGTACACAAGAGAGGATGTGCAGTGACTTAATATATGGCCTCTGCTCCCAAGGAAGCAGAGATGTTTCTGATGGGGAAGAAAGAGACAATTGCTCAGCGCCAACCGCTGGCGCTGCGCGGGCAGTTCTGGGGGCATATAAAACCCGGGGCAAAGAGGGGCTCTGCCGACGGGAGACATCTCCCGTCACGCAGGGTGCAGTCGCACCTCCA
>WNGS01164783.1:11812-30893 GCA_020271785.1 Procambarus virginalis | reverse complement strand
CCACCCTCACCCACAAGTGTGGCCACCATCACCCACAAGTGTGGCCACCCTCACCCACAAGTGTGGCCACCCTCACCCACAAGTGTGGCCACCATCACCCACAAGTGTGGCCACCCTCACCCACAAGTGTGGCCATCATCACCCACAAGTGTGCCACCCTCTGCCACAAGTGTGGCCACCATCACCCACAAGTGTGGCCACCCTCACCCACAAGTGTGGCCACCCTCACCCACAAGTGTGGCCACCCTCACCCACAAGTGTGGCCACCCTCACCCACAAGTGTGGCCACCGTCTCCTCCAGTTAAGGCAACAACAACCCTCAATGTTGCAGACGATCCCTGCAACTCTCAAGACATCTTGCAAGGTTCCCAAATGACTCCCAAGAACACCTTAGCAAGTCTGACAACAGCAGTGAGCGCCCCCCCCCCCCCGGGGTCTTGGGTCATCGTGCAAGCTATGAAACAAGCCACAGGTTCCTGCAGCAGGTGTTGACCGTCGAGGTTGCAGGGTCGTACTGGTTCTGCAAGCACCAAGGACCTCCTTTGCAAGACACTTGAATCATTTTCGAAGATAAACCAGCCTCCATGTTGTCATGTATATGCATTCTGCTTGCCTGTGCTGGAGTTTACCTGGAATTTACCTGGAGAGGGTTCCGGGAGTTCTTCTACTCCCCAAGCTTGGCCTGGAGTTAGGTTCGTCTTGTGAGAGCTTGGTCCAACAGGCTGTTGTTGCTTGGAGCGGCCCGCAGGCCCACATATCCACTACAGCCCGGTTGGTCCGGCACTCCTTGCAAGAACTTGTCAAAATGCTTCTTGAAGACATCCACCTTTGTTCCGGCCATATTTCTAATGCTTTCTGGGAGGATGTTCAACACCTGTCGACCTTTGGTGTTCACACAATGATGTTCCATTGTGCCTATGGCACTTCTAGTCCTCAGTGAGCACATTTGGAGAGCTTTGAGACGATCTCAATAATTTAGATGCTTAATGCGTCTATGTATGCCGTATATGTTCTCTGTATTCCCTCTATTGCAGCAATCTCTCCTGCTCTGAAGGGGGAAGTGAGTACTGAGCAGTACTCAAGACGGGACAACACAAGTGACTTGAAGAGTGTTCACATTATGGCCGGGTCCCTGGATCTGAACTGTCCAATACTCCATCCTATCATTTTCCTGGTTATGTCCGCTAACTCTCAGCTAATTACTCCACTGGCTAATTACTCTATTTATAATAGGCTGACTCCACCTGAAGCTCCTTCAGCTGTTTCATATGAAGGAGTTTCAGATGTAGTTCTATGTTCTATATGATATTATCAGCAGCAAATGACATAGTTTTAGGTCTATTACCACCTGTCAGACAGAGGCAAGGCAGGACACACCTGGTGCATCATATATAACATTTAATGAACAATGCACAAGAATCTTAATCAGCAGTCTCATACAGGCTCATCAATCCTCTTCTGGGAAATTACAACCACTCGGCCACTCCGACTATTACTGCCCTCATAAACTACACAGTTTACGAGTGAACTACGCCGAACTACACAGCTAAAACTACACAGAACTCTTCTTCCCCGCTCCATCATTACATTAAATCCTGTGCAGTTTAACTACCTAATGAGCAGTTACAGTGAGTCCTTCAAATAATTACCCACAATAACAATGATCCAAATTCATCATCAATTTAAAAAGATGATTCTTGAAGACCTGATTTGTTCCGTCAACAAATAAGGTCTTCTAGACCTGATTTGTTCCGTCAACAAATAAGGTCTTCTAGACCTGATTTGTTCCGTCAACAAATAAGGTCTTCTAGACCTGATTTGTTCCGTCAACAAATAAGGTCTTCTAGACCTTATTTGTGATAAATAAGGTCAATTATTTCTTCTAATGCTCACTGGACGAGTCGTGACCAGCAGGAGGTAATGATTACTAAACAAAAATTACATAGAACTGGTTGTCACATTAACAAGAAGGAAACCAAGTCATCCAATCAATCACTTACATAGTCAACACGAGCATCCAAGTGAAGCAAGGCAGTAATCACCCTGCACTCAATGATCAATATCAATCAAGATTGGTCAACACAACAATGATGATCACAACCATGATGATCACAACGATGATGATCACAACAATAATGATCACAACCATGATGATCACAACAATGATGACCATGATGAACAGCCACGCAGCCCTTCACTGTGTCTGACACACTCACAGTTATTCACGTGGTTAAATATAGTAAGATACACAATGGTGTAATAATTGTTGAACTTATGCAAGACACGACCAAACTGCTCAAGACACGACCGAACTGCTCAGGACACGACCAAACTGCTCAAGACACGATCAAACAGCTCAAGACACGATCAAACAGCTCAAGACACGACCAAACTGCTCAAGACACGACCAAACTGCTCAAGACACGACCAAACTGCTCAAGACACGACCAAACTGCTCAAGACACGACCAAACTGCTCAAGACACGACCGAACTGCTCAAGACACGACCAAACTGCTCAAGACACGACCGAACTGCTCAAGACACGACCAAACAGCTCAAGATTCGACCAAACAGCTCAAGACACGACCAAACTGCTCAAGACACGACCAAACTGCTCAAGACACGACCAAACTGCTCAAGACACGACCAAACTGCTCAAGACACGACCAAACTGCTCAAGACACGACCAAACTGCTCAAGACACGACCAAACTGCTCAAGACACGACCAAACTGCTCAAGACACGACCGAACAGCTCAAGACACGACCAAACTGCTCAAGACACGACCGAACAGCTCAAGACACGACCAAACTGCTCAAGACACGACCGAACAGCTCAAGACACGACCAAACTGCTCAAGACACGACCGAACAGCTCAAGACACGACCAAACTGCTCAAGACACGACCAAACTGCTCAAGACACGACCAAACTGCTCAAGACACGACCGAACTGCTCAGGACACGACCAAACTGCTCAAGACACGACCGAACAGCTCAAGACACGACCAAACTGCTCAAGACACGACCGAACAGCTCAAGACACGACCAAACTGCTCAAGACACGACCAAACTGCTCAAGACACGACCAAACTGCTCAAGACACGACCGAACTGCTCAGGACACGACCAAACTGCTCAAGACACGATCAAACAGCTCAAGACACGACCAAACTGCTCAAGACACGACCAAACTGCTCAAGACACGACCAAACTGCTCAAGACACGACCAAACTGCTCAAGACACGACCAAACTGCTCAAGACACGACAAAACAGCACAAGACACGACAAAACAGCACAAGACACGACAAAACAGCACAAGACAGCTAATTGTTTTTTTCTTGGAAGGGGGGGGGCACTGAAATCCGTACGCTGACCAAATGTATATTGTTTGTGATGTGTGTGTATATATGTATGAACACGATGTACTGATCGGGGTGAGAGTAGTGTGAGCTGCCTCGTCCCTTTGTGTGTATTTTACCTCAATAAACTTATTTCAATTTCAATATCAACTTCTTTCCGTCAAAATAAAAACAAAATCCTTTCTTCTCGCTATACCAGCGGTAATATTGATCTTTTGTATTGCTCCTCGCCTCCTGCTGTATAAACGGTTGAATTTAACAATTCTTGAATTTAACAATATTTTTTAATTTAATAACCATCCAGAGGACGATAGACCAAATAAGTCTGGAGAGGTTAATAAGGTTATTAACTCTCCCGAGGTCAATATAAGCCTTAACAATCCCCCCTGAGGTTAATAATCCTTAACACAGGACTTTGTCTTGAAATCATCAAAGAAATTATTACTAATTTGAGACAGTTTGTGTCGCGTGCTGGTTCACTCTAAAGCTTCCTCCTGGTGATTCCTCCCAGGCTCCTCCCAGGGTACCCCAGGCTCCTCCCAGGGTACCCCAGGCTCCTCCCAGGGTACCCCAGGCTCCTCCCAGGGTACCCCAGGCTCCCCCCAGGGTACCCCAGGCTCCTCCCAGGGTACCCCAGGCTCCCCCCAGGGTACCCCAGGCTCCTCCCAGGGTACCCCAGGCTCCTCACAGGGTACCCCAGGCTCCTCCCAGGGTACCCCAGGCTCCAGGACACACCCCACACACCTGCCTCACCCCTGACCTTAGCCAGGGGCACACCTACAAGGGAGACACTACACCTCACTCAACCATTCATGTCCAGCAGCCAGCCCCCCCCCCCTCACCTCTACCATCCTCCCCTCACCTCTACCATCCTCCGGGCCACTCCCTCACTTCCCCTCCCCCGCACCTTCTCTATTCTCCCCTTCCTTACCCCCACCCCCACACCCCTCCAAGTCCTACGTGTGCTCTCCTCACTCCCCCTCTCCTCTCACAGTGCCCCTACCCAGACGTCCCCTCTACCATGCCCATAGTGGATGTTGTAGGTGAGGCGTCTTCCCTGGGCAGCGCCTGCACTCCCTGCCCACCATGCCCCGGGCAGCGCCTGCCCTCCCTGCCCCACCATGCCCTGGGCAGCGCCTGCCCTCCCTGCCCACCATGCCCTGGGCAGCGCCTGCCCTCCCTGCCCCACCATGCCCTGGACAGCGCCTGCCCTCCCTGCCCCACCATGCCCTGGACAGCGCCTGCCCTCCCTGCCCCACCATGCCCTGGACAGCGCCTGCCCTCCCTGCCCCACCATGCCCTGGGCAGCGCCTGCCCTCCCTGCCCCACCATGCCCTGGACAGCGCCTGCCCTCCCTGCCCCACCATGCTCTGGGCAGCGCCTGCCCTCCCTGCCCACCATGCCCTGGGCAGCGCCTGCCCTCCCTGCCCCACCATGCCCTGGACAGCGCCTGCCCTCCCTGCCCCACCATGCCCTGGACAGCGCCTGCCCTCCCTGCCCCACCATGCCCTGGACAGCGCCTGCCCTCCCTGCCCACCATGCCCTGGGCAGCGCCTGCCCTCCCTGCCCCACCATGCCCTGGACAGCGCCTGCCCTCCCTGCCCCACCATGCCCTGGACAGCGCCTGCCCTCCCTGCCCCACCATGCCCTGGACAGCGCCTGCCCTCCCTGCCCCACCATGCCCTGGACAGCGCCTGCCCTCCCTGCCCCACCATGCCCTGGACAGCGCCTGCCCTCCCTGCCCCACCATGCCCTGGACAGCGCCTGCCCTCCCTGCCCCACCATGCCCTGGGCAGCGCCTGCCCTCCCTGCCCCACCATGCCCTGGACAGCGCCTGCCCTCCCTGCCCCACCATGCTCTGGGCAGCGCCTGCCCTCCCTGCCCACCATGCCCTGGGCAGCGCCTGCCCTCCCTGCCCCACCATGCCCTGGGCAGCGCCTGCCCTCCCTGCCCACCATGCCCTGGGCAGCGCCTGCCCTGTCTTGGAACAGAGAGCTAAGCCTTGCTGGTCTACAACACAAAACGCAGTAAGGGTTGACCCTCGTTGAGATCGTCCCACAACAGTTTAACGAATCACGTTCTGGGACACTGACTATTGTCAACTTACGGATGCAAATGAACATAATAGTCGTGGGATGGGTGGCGTGTTTCTAGCGTAGGTTAGACGTATGTATATTTGAATGAGTTTGGTTACACTAAGAATTTCCTCAAGTTGTAATTGTTAAGACTTCGAACGTCTGCGTGACACAACAGTCAGCTGGAGTGACATCATCATGACACCTGTCATAATGATGTCACCTGTCATTATACTGTCACTATGAGACACCTGTCATAATGATGTCACCTGTCATTATACTGTCACTATGAGACACCTGTCATAATGATGTCACCTGTCATTATACTGTCACTATGAGACACCTGTCATAATGATGTCACCTGTCATTATACTGTCACTATGAGACACCTGTCATAATGATGTCACCTGTCATTATACTGTCACTATGAGACACCTGTCATAATGATGTCACCTGTCACTATACTGTCACTATGGGACACCTGTCATAATGATGTCACCTGTCATTATACTGTCACTATGGGACACCTGTCATTATAGTGTCACTATGGGACACCTGTCATTATAGTGTCACTATGGGACACCTGTCATTATAGTGTCACTATGGGACACCTGTCATTATAGTGTCACTATGGGACACCTGTCATTATACTGTCACTATGGGACACCTGTCATTATACTGTCACTATGGGACACCTGTCATTATAGTGTCACTATGGGACACCGGTCATTATAGTGTCACTATGGGACACCTGTCATTATACTGTCACTATGGGACACCTGTCATTATAGTGTCACTATGGGACACCTGTCATTATACTGTCACTATGGGACACCTGTCATTATACTGTCACTATGGGACACCTGTCATTATACTGTCACCATGGGACACCTGTCATTATACTGTCACCATGGGACACCTGTCATTATACTGTCACCATGGGACACCTGTCATTATACTGTCACCATGGGACACCTGTCATTATACTGTCACCATGGGACACCTGTCATTATACTGTCACTATGGGACACCTGTCATTATACTGTCACTATGGGACACCTGTCATTATACTGTCACTATGGGACACCTGTCATAATGATGTCACCTGTCACTATACTGTCACTATGGGACACCTGTCATAATGATGTCACCTGTCATTATACTGTCACTATGGGACACCTGTCATTATAGTGTCACTATGGGACACCTGTCATTATAGTGTCACTATGGGACACCTGTCATTATAGTGTCACTATGGGACACCTGTCATTATAGTGTCACTATGGGACACCTGTCATTATACTGTCACTATGGGACACCTGTCATTATACTGTCACTATGGGACACCTGTCATTATAGTGTCACTATGGGACACCTGTCATTATAGTGTCACTATGGGACACCTGTCATACTGTCACTATGGGACACCTGTCATACTGTCACTATGGGACACCTGTCATACTGTCACTATGGGACACCTGTCATTATACTGTCACCATGGGACACCTGTCATTATACTGTCACCATGGGACACCTGTCATTATACTGTCACTATGGGACACCTGTCATTATACTGTCACTATGGGACACCTGTCATTATACTGTCACTATGGGACACCTGTCATTATACTGTCACTATGGGACACCTGTCATTATACTGTCACTATGGGACACCTGTCATTATACTGTCACTATGGGACACCTGTCATTATACTGTCACCATGGGACACCTGTCATTATACTGTCACCATGGGACACCTGTCATTATACTGTCACCATGGGACACCTGTCATTATACTGTCACCATGGGACACCTGTCATTATACTGTCACTATGGGACACCTGTCATTATACTGTCACTATGGGACACCTGTCATTATACTGTCACTATGGGACACCTGTCATTATACTGTCACCATGGGACACCTGTCATTATACTGTCACTATGGGACACCTGTCATTATACTGTCACTATGGGACACCTGTCATTATACTGTCACTATGGGACACCTGTCATTATACTGTCACTATGGGACACCTGTCATTATACTGTCACTATGGGACACCTGTCATTATACTGTCACCATGGGACACCTGTAATTATACTGTCACTATGGGACACCTGTCATTATACTGTCACCATGGGACACCTGTCATTATACTGTCACTATGGGACACCTGTCATTATACTGTCACCATGGGACACCTGTCATTATACTGTCACCATGGGACACCTGTCATTATACTGTCACCATGGGACACCTGTCATTATACTGTCACTATGGGACACCTGTCATTATACTGTCACTATGGGACACCTGTCATTATACTGTCACTATGGGACACCTGTCATTATACTGTCACTATGGGACACCTGTCATTATACTGTCACTATGGGACACCTGTCATTATACTGTCACCATGGGACACCTGTCATTATACTGTCACTATGGGACACCTGTCATTATACTGTCACCATGGGACACCTGTCATTATACTGTCACTATGGGACACCTGTCATAGTGACTAGAGAGGAAGGAGTGATGTAGAAGAGGGAATAGTGTGGACTAGAGGCAGGAAGAAGAGGCAGGGAAGGCGTTAATAAGAGTAGAGCTGAAGGGAGAGAATGGCAGCCAGGGAGAGGAAGCGGAGGAACAGGAGAGGAACGGAAGGGGGAAGGTGAGACGGGAGAGGCAGCCTCAGACGGGAGAGGCAGCCTCAGACGGCAAGGGTCCTTGGGGACCGTCGCTGGTCAGCTGATCAAAGCAGGTGGTGAGTGGTTCCTCCCCCAGGGCGGCCATGTTGGTGTGTGTGGCCCCCTCACACTACCCTCCCCCAGGGCGGCCATGTTGGTGTGTGGCCCCTCACACTACCCCCCCCAGGGCGGCCATGTTCGTGTGTGGCCCCTCACACTACCCTCCCCCAGGGCGGCCATGTTCGTGTGTGGCCCCCTCACACTACCCTCCCCCAGGGCGGCCATGTTCGTGTGTGGCCCCTCACACTACCCTCCCCCAGGGCGGCCATGTTCGTGTGTGTGGCCCCTCACACTACCCTCCCCCAGGGCGGCCATGTTCGTGTGTGGCCCCCTCACACTACCCTCCCCCAGGGCGGCCATGTTGGTGTGTGGCCCCTCACACTACCCTCCCCCAGGGCGGCCATGTTCGTGTGTGGCCCCTCACACTACCCTCCCCCAGGGCGGCCATGTTCGTGTGTGGCCCCCTCACACTACCCTCCCCCAGGGCGGCCATGTTGGTGTGTGTGGCCCCCTCACACTACCCTCCCCCAGGGCGGCCATGTTCGTGTGTGTGGCCCCTCACACTACCCTCCCCCAGGGCGGCCATGTTGGTGTGTGGCCCCTCACACCCCCTCCCCAGGGCGGCCATGTTGGTGTGGGGCCCCTCACCCCCCCTCCCCCAGGGCGGCCATGTTGGTGTGTGGCCCCTCACACTACCCTTCCCCAGGGCGGCCATGTTGGTGTGTGTGGCCCCCTCACACTACCCTCCCCCAGGGCGGCCATGTTGGTGTGTGGCCCCTCACACTACCCTCCCCCAGGGCGGCCATGTTCGTGTGTGTGGCCCCTCACACTACCCTCCCCCAGGGCGGCCATGTTGGTGTGTGGCCCCTCACACTACCCTCCCCCAGGGCGGCCATGTTGGTGTGGGGCCCCTCACACCCCCTCCCCCAGGGCGGCCATGTTGGGTGTGTGCCCTCACACTACCCTTCCCCAGGGCGGCCATGTTGGTGTGTGTGGCCCCCCTCACACTACCCTCCCCCAGGGCGGCCATGTTGGTGTGTGGCCCCCTCACACTACCCTCCCCAGGGCGGCCCATGTTGGTGTGTGGCCCCCTCACACTACCCCTCCCCAGGGCGGCCATGTTGGTGTGTTGGCCCCCTCACACTACCCCCCCCAGGGCGGCCATGTTGGTGTGTGGCCCCTCACACTACCCTCCCCCAGGGCGGCCATGTTGGTGTGTGCCCCTCACACTCCCCTCCCCGGGCGGCCATGTTGGTGTGTGGCCCCTCACACTACCCTCCCCAGGGCGGCCATGTGGGTGTTGTGGCCCCTCACACACCCTCCCCCAGGGCGGCCATGTTGGTGTGTGTGGCCCCTCACACTACCTCCCCCAGGGCGGCCATGTTGTGTGTGCCCCTCACACTACCCTCCCCCAGGGCGGCCATGTTTGGTGTGGCCCCTCACACTACCTCCCCCAGGGCGGCCATGTTGGTGTGTGTGTGGCCCCTCACACTACCCTCCCCCAGGGCGGCCCATGTTGGTGTGTGTGGCCCCTCACACCCCCCATAACCAGTGACAGAGGTAAACAGTCCAGTACTTCCCCACAATCAAGAAGAGCCCAGTCCGCCTTCAGTGAGTGATGCTGACCAGCACACTCACTGAAAGGTAGTATCATGAGATGGAAGAAAGAGTAAGGTGTCCCGGGGAGGGGGGGGCCCGTCTTAGATGCTCAAGACTGTGCCCGTAGCCCACCCCGTGGCCCCCCCGTGGCCCTCCCCGTGCCCACCCCCCGTGAACCCGCCCCGTGGCCCACCCCGTGGCCCACCCAGTATCATATCTACATTTGAAACTGTGTATGGAGTCAGCCTCCACCACATCGCTTCCTAATGCATTCCATTTGTCAACCACTCTGACACTAAAAAAGTTCTTTCTAATATCTCTGTGGCTCATTTGGACACTCAGTTTCCACCTGTGTCCCCTAGTGCGTGTGCCTCTTGTGTTAAATAGCCTGTCTTTATCTACCCTGTCATTCCCTTGAGAATCTTGAATGTGGTGATCGTGTCCCCCTAACTCTTCTGTCTTCCAACGAAGTGAGTTTTAATTCCGTAGTCTCTCCTCGTAGCTCATACCTCTCAGCTCGGGTACTAGTCTGGTGGCAAACCTTTGACCTTTTCCAGTTTGGTCTTATCCTTGACTAGATATGGACACCATGCTGGGGCTGCATACTCCAGGATTGGTCTGACATATGTGGTATACAAAGTTCTGAATGATTCCTTACACTAGTTTCTGAATGCCGTTCTTATTTGGCCAGCCTGGCATATGCCGCTGATATCCTCTTGATATGAGCTTCAGGGGGACAGGTCTGGCGTGATATCAACCCCAAGTCTTTCTTTCTCTCTGACTCTTGAAGAATTTCATTTCCCATATGATACCTATTATCTGGCCTCCTGCTCCCTACGCCTATCTTCATTCATTACATTTGGTTGGGTTAAACTCTAACAACCATTGTTCAACCATTCCTTCAGTTTGTCTAGGTCTTCTTGAAGCCTCAAGCAGTTCTCCTCTGTCTTAATCCTTCTCATAATTTTGGCATCGTCCAACATTGAGAAAAATGAATCTATACCCTCCGGAGATCATTTACATGTATCAGAAACAAGATAGGACCGAGTACAGAGCCCTATGGGACCCACTGGTGACTTCACGCCAATCGGAGGTCTCACCCCCCACCGTAACTCTCTGCTTCCTATTGCTTAGGTACTCCCTTATCCACTGGAGCACCTTACCAGCTACACCTGCCTGTCTCTCCAGCTTATGTACCAGCCTCTTATGCGGTACTGTGTCAAGGCTTTCCGACAATCCAGTAAATGCAGTCCGCCCAGCCCTCTCTTTCTTGCTTAATCTTTGTCACCTGGTCGTAGAATTCTTTTAAGCCAGTGAGCAAGATTTACCCTCCCTGAACCCATCAACCCTGGACGCTTGAGACTCAGATGTGTCAAAGTGATGTTAGAAAATGTTCCTTTAGGAGAGGGAAGTGAGTAAATGGACTCACCTAAAGGAGCAGAGTGTTCAGGATAAGTATTCCCCACATTAAAAGCAGGAATGATAGGGAAATAGGTCAGGAACTCATTGCATTAGACAGCCGGTGGCTAGAAAAGTGGGGGTCGGAGCTAAAGTTCGATTTTGCAGGCACAAATAGGAGAGTACAAATTGGCGAGCACGCACGCACGCACCAGTAGAGCCTGGGGCGGGCGGCCAACAGGCTCCACTGCCCCTCCACGCAGGCGAGCCTCCCAGCACCAGCGATGAAAATCGGATATTGGTTCCCAGGAATAGTGAGAGGGGCCGCTGACGTCTGTGTTTAGTGAGAGTGGCCGCTGACGTCTGTGTTTAGTGAGAGAGGGCCGCTGACGTCTGTGTTTAGTGAGAGGGGCCGCTGACGTCTGTGTTTAGTGAGAGGGGCCGTTGACGTCTGTGTTTAGTGAGAGGGGCCGCTGACGTCTGTGTTTAGTGAGAGGGCCGCTGACGTCTGTGTTTAGTGAGAGGGGCCGCTGACGTCTGTGTTTAGTGAGAGGGGCCGTTGACGTCTGTGTTTAGTGAGAGGGGCCGCTGACGTCTGTGTTTAGTGAGAGGGACCGCTGACGTCTGTGTTTAGTGAGAGGGGCCGTTGACGTCTGTGTTTAGTGAGAGGGGCCGCTGACGTCTGTGTTTAGTGAGAGGGCCGTTGACGTCTGTGTTTAGTGAGAGGGACCGCTGACGTCTGTGTTTAGTGAGAGGGGCCGTTGACGTCTGTGTTTAGTGAGAGGGGCGCTGACGTCTGTGTTTAGTGAGAGAGGCCGCTGACGACTGTGTTTAGTGAGAGGGGCCGCTGACGTCTGTGTTTAGTGAGAGGGGCCGCTGACGTCTGTGTTTAGTGAGAGGGGCCGCTGACGTCTGTGTTTAGTGAGAGGGCCGCTGACGTCTGTGTTTAGTGAGAGGGGCCGCTGACGTCTGTGTTTAGTGAGAGGGGCCGCTGACGTCTGTGTTTAGTGAGAGGGCCGCTGACGTCTGTGTTTAGTGAGAGGGGGCCGCTGACGTCTGTGTTTAGTGAGAGGGGCCCTGACGTCTGTGTTTAGTGAGAGGGGCCGCTGACGTCTGTGTTTAGTGAGAGGGGCCGCTGACGTCTGTGTTTAGTGAGAGGGGCCGCTGACGTCTGTGTTTAGTGAGAGGGGGCCGTTGACGTCTGTGTTTAGTGAGAGGGGGCCGCTGACGTCTGTGTTTAGTGAGAGGGGCCGCTGACGTCTGTGTTTAGTGAGAGGGGGCCGCTGACGTCTGTGTTTAGTGAGAGGGGCCGCTGACCTCTGTTTTTAGTGAGAGGGGGCGCTGACGTCTGTGTTTAGTGAGAGGCCGCTGACGTCTGTGTTTAGTGAGAGGGGCCGCTGACGTCTGTGTTTTAGTGAGAGGGCCGCTGACGTCTGTGTTTAGTGAGAGGGACCGCTGACGACTGTGTTTAGTGAGAGGGGGCCGTGACGTCTGTGTTTAGTGAGAGGGCCGCTGACGTCTGTGTTTAGTGAGAGAGGGCCGCTGACGTCTGTGTTTAGTGAGAGNGGCTGGGTCGGGCCTGGGTCAGGGCTGGGTCGGGGCTAGGTCGGGGCTGGGTCGGGGCTAGGTCGGGGCTGGGTCGGGGCTGGGTTAGGCTGGGTCGGGGTTGGGTCGGGCTGGGTCAGGGCTGGGGTCGGGCTGGGTCAGGGCTGGGTCGGGCTAGGTCGGGGCTGGGTCGGGGCTGGGTCGGGGCTGGGTCGGGGCTGAGTCGGGGCTGAGTCGGGGCTGGGTCGGGGCTGGGTCGGGGCTGAGTCGGGGCTGGGTCGGGGCTGGGTCGGGGCTGAGTCGGGGCTGGGTCGGGGCTGAGTCGGGGCTGGGTCGGGGCTGGGTCGGGGCTGGGTCGGGGCTGGTCGGGGCTGGGTCGGGCTGGGTCGTGGCTGGTCAGGGCTGAGTCGGGGCTGAGTCGGGCTGGGTCGTGGCTGGGTCAGGGCTGGGTCCGGGCTGAGTCGGGGCTGGGTCGGGGCTGGGTCGGGGCTGGGTCGGGGCTGGGTCGGGGCTGGGTCGGGGCTGGGTCGTGGCTGGTCGGGGCTGAGTCGGGGCTGGGTCGGGGCTGAGTCGGGGCTGAGTCGGGGCTGGTCGGGGCTGAGTCGGGGCTGGTCGGGGCTGGGTCGGGTGGGTCGGGGCTGGGTCGGGGCTGGGTCGTGGCTGGGTCGGGGCTGGGTCGGGGCTGGGTCGGGGCTGGGTCGGGGCTGGGTCGGGGCTGGGTCGGGCTGGGTCGGGGCTGGGTCGGGGCTGGGTCGGGGCTGGGTCGGGGCTGGGTCGTGGCTGGGTCAGCTGATGTCGGGGCTGGGTCGGGCTGAGTCGGCTGGGTCGTGGCTGGGTCAGGGCTGGGTCGGGGCTGGTCGGGGCTGGGTCGGGGCTAGGTCGGGGCTGGGTCGGGGCTGGGTCGGGGCTGGGTCGGGGCTGGGTCGGGGCTGGGTCGCTGGGTCGGGCTAGGTCGGCCTGGGTCAGGGCTGGGTCGGGCTAGGTCGGGGCTGGGTCGGGGCTGGGTCGGGGCTGGGTCGGGGCTGAGTCGGGGCTGGGTCGGGGCTGGGTCGGGGCTGAGTCAGGGCTGGGTCGGGGCTGGGTCGGGGCTGGGTCGGGGCTGGGTCGGGGCTGGATCGGGGCTGGGTCGGGGCTGGGTCGGGGCTGGGTCGGGCTGGATCAGGGATGGATCTGGGCTCGGTCGGGCTGGGTCGGGGCTGGGCCGGGCTGGGTCGGGGCTGGGCCGGGCTGGGTCGGGGCTGGGCCGGGGCTGGGCCGGGGCTGGGGTCGGGGCTGGGGCGGGGCTGGTCGGGGCTGGGTCGGGGCTGGGTCGGGGCTGGATCAGGGCTGGGTCGGGGGGGGCTGGGTCGGGCTGGGTCGGGGCTGGATCGGGGCTGGATCAGGCTGATCAGGGCTGGGTCGGGGCTGGGTCGGGGCTGGGTCGGGGCTGGGTCGGGCTGGGTCGGGGCTGGGTCGGGGCTGGTCGGGGCTGGATCGGGCTGGGTCGGGGCTGGGTCGGGGCTGGGTCGGGCTGGGTCGGGGCTGGGTCGGGCTGGATCAGGGCTGGATCAGGCTGGGTCGGGGCTGGGTCGGGGCTGGGTCGGGGCTGGGTGGGGCTGGTCGGGGCTGGATCAGGCTGGGTCGGGGCTGGGTCGGGGCTGGGTCGGGCTGGTCAGGACTGGATCAGGGCTGGGTCGGGGCTGGGTCGGGGCTGGTCGGGGCTGGGTCGGGGCTGGTCGGGGCTGTATCGGGCTGGGTCGGGGCTGGGTCGGGGCTGGATCAGGGCTGGGTCGGGGCTGGGTCGGGGCTGGATCAGGGCTGGGTCAGGGTGGGTCGGGCTGGGTCGGGGCTGGATCAGCTGGGTCGGGGGCTGGGTCGGGGCTGGGTCGGGGCTGGGTCGGGGCTGGATCAGGGCTGGATCAGGGCTGGATCGGGCTGGGTCGGGGCTGGGTCGGGGCTGGGTCGGGGCTGGGTCGGGGCTGGTCGGGGCTGGATCAGGCTGGATCAGGGCTGGATCAGGGCTGGGTCGGGGCTGGGTCGGGGCTGGGTCGGGGCTGGATCAGGGCTGGATCAGGGCTGGATCAGGGCTGGGTCGGGGCTGGGTCGGGGCTGGGTCGGGGCTGGGTCGGGGCTGGATCAGGGCTGGATCAGGGCTGGATCAGGGCTGGGTCGGGGCTGGTCGGGCTGGGTCGGGGCTGGGTCGGGGCTGGGTCGGGGCTGGGTCGGGGCTGGGTCGGGGCTGGGTCGGGGCTGGGTCGGGGCTGGGTCAGGGCTGGGTCAGGGCTGGGTCGGGGCTGGGTCGGGGCTGGTCGGGGCTGGGTCGGGGCTGGGTCGGGGCTGGATCAGGGCTGGGTCGGGGCTGGGTCGGGGCTGGGTCGGAGCTGGGTCGGGGCTGGGTCGGGGCTGGGTCGGGGCTGGGTCGGAGCTGGGTCGGGGCTGGGTCGGGGCTGGGTCGGGGCTGGGTCAGGGCTGGGTCGGGGCTGGGTCGGGGCGGATCAGGGCTGGGTCGGGGCTGGGTCGGGGCTGGGTCGGGGCTGGTCGGGGCTGGGTCGGGGCTGGTTCGGGGCTGGGTCGGAGCTGGGTCGGGGCTGGGTCGGGGCTGGGTCGGGGCTGGGTCGGGGCTGGGTCGGAGCTGGGTCGGGGCTGGGTCAGGGCTGGGTCGGAGCTGGGTCGGGGCTGGGTCGGGGAAGATATACTGGCTTGACTTTTTCTTCCGTATTTCGTCGCGAGTATAAATTAACATATTTACCTGAGGTGGGCTGGCAAGTCCACTACCAGTGATGTATGGCTGTAGTTGGTGTGAGCTTGTTAGTGGTGGGGGTGGGGGGGGAGGATATGTATGGTTGTAGTTGTCGTATGGTTGTTGTTGGTGTGTGGTTGTTAGTTGGTGTGTGGTTGTTAGTGTCACACCACATGGTGCTAACAGACCCCATCACACAGGATAGTCAGTCATACAGGGCCATATGTTCAGTAGCCAGAACGGGCCAACTGGGTACATTATGAGGATATCCTCAAGAACACGAGAGGTAATAAAGTAATTGCAAAGCTCCAGGTGCCTCATGCCAACTGGTCTGAATGGTCAAATAACTGGGCATTTGGTGATGAAGTGCGGGAGATCATGCCGCAGTTCCTGCTCACAGAGTTTGCAACTGGAGTGCTCAGGATTGGGAGATCCGTCACCTGCAGCCACCTGCCACAGGTAACGGTAACCCAACCTGATCCTTGCAACCACTGTGTCGCACAGTCTGGTTCCTGTGCGGACGGTAACTTGCGAAAACTCTGCGGACATTTCCACCCAGGTTTTAATATGTTTATCCGAGGACGCCCAAGCGGCTTCCTTAAGACTATCAGAGCCTGGCGACAGCCGGCTGCCTAAAGACTATCAGAGCCTGGCGACAGCCGGCTGCCTAAAGACTATCAGAGCCTGGCGACAGCCGGCTGCCTAAAGACTATCAGAGCCTAACGATAGCCGGCTGCCTAAAGACTATCAGAGCCTGGCGACAGCCGGCTGCCTAACGACTCTCAGCCTCCTGGGAAATCAGGCAACAATATTGTTTTACGCAGCCAGACTCCAGCAGGGCGAACACTGCCACCCTCGTGACCCTCTCCCAGGCCACCTGACTCACGTTACTCATGTACTCAAGTGTGGCCACCCTCACCCTCAAGTGTGGCCACCCTCAAGTGTGGCCACCATCACCCTCAAGTGTGGCCACCATCACCCTCAAGTGTGGCCACCATCACCCTCAAGTGTGGCCACCCTCCCCCTCAAGTGTGGCCACCCTCAAGTGTGGCCACCATCACCCACAAGTGTGACCACCATCACCCACAAGTGTGGCCACCCTCACCCTCAAGTGTGGCCACCCTCACCCTCAAGTGTGGCCACCCACACCCTCAAGTGTGGCCACCCTCACCCTCAAGTGTGGCCACCCTCACCCTCAAGTGTGGCCACCCTCACCCTCAAGTGTGGCCACCCTCACCCTCAAGTGTGGCCACCCTCACCCTCAAGTGTGGCCACCCTCACCCTCAAGTGTGGCCACCCTCACCCTCAAGTGTGGCCACCCTCACCCTCAAGTGTGGCCACCATCACCCACAAGTGTGGCCACCCTCACCCACAAGTGTGGCCACCCTCACCCTCAAGTGTGGCCACCATCACCCACAAGTGTGGCCACCATCACCCACAAGTGTGGCCACCCTCACCCTCAAGTGTGGCCACCCTCACCCTCAAGTGTGGCCACTCTCACCCTCAAGTGTGGCCACCCTCACCCTCAAGTGTGGCCACCCTCACCCTCAAGTGTGGCCACCATCACCCACAAGTGTGGCCACCATCACCCACAAAAGTGACCACCATCACCCTCAAGTGTGGCCACCATCACCCACAAGTGTGGCCACCATCACCCACATCCTTTCTCGTTCTCCTCTCTCTCTCTCTCTCTCTCTCTCTGCCTCTCTCTCTCTTCCTCGCATTCTCTCCACTCTCCCCTCTCCCCTCCCTCTCACCTCTCCCCCCCCCTCTCTCTTCTTCTCTCCCATCCCCACGTCTCTCTCTCCTCCTCTCCCCTCTCTCTCGTCTCCCTCCTCCTCCTCCAACTCCAGTCTACAGATCGATATTTTCCTTCCTAGAACTTTGTGTGGGGGTGTGGCTACAGTGGGGGGTGGTGTAGTGTTTTTGTGTGGGTGTGGGGTGGGTACTAGCAACATGTGGGGGTGGTGGTGGCTAACATGTGGGGTTTGTGGCCGAAACATGTGGGGGTGTGACTCACATGTGGGGGTGTGACTAACATGTGGGGTGTGTGGCTAACATGTGGGGGTGTGTCTAACATGTGGGGGTGTGTGGCTAATATGTGGGGGTGTGTGGCTAACATGGGGGGGTGTGAATAACATGTGGGGGTGTGAACCTAACATGTTGGGGTGTGACTAACATGTGGGGGTGTTACTAACATGTAATGGGGGGTTGTGACTAACATTGGGGGTGTGAACCTAACATTGTGAGGGTTTGGACATACATGTGGGTTGGGTGGCTAACATGTGTGGGTGTTACTAACGTGTGTGGGTGTGACTAACATTTGGGGGTGTGACTAACATGTGGGGGTGTGACAAAACTGTTTGGTGTGTGACTAACATGTGGGTGTGTGGCTAACATGTGGGTGTGTGGCTAACATGTGGGTGTGTGGCTAACATGTGGGTGTGTGGCTAACATGTGGGTGTGTGGCTAACATGTGGGTGTGTGGCTAACATGTGGGGTGTGGCTAACATGTGGGAGTGTGGCTAACATGTGGGAGTGTGACTAATATGTGGTGTAGGTGTGACTAACATGTGGGTGTGTGGCTAACATGTGGGGTGTGGCTAACATGTGGGGGTGTGTGGCTAATATGTGGGGGTGTGGCTAACATGGGGGTGTGGTGACTAACATGTGGGGGTGTGGCTAACATGTGGGGTGTGGCTAACATGTGGGTGTGTGGCTAACATGTGGGTGTGTGGCTAACATGTGGGTGTGTGGCTAACATGTGGGTGTGTGGCTAACATGTGGGTGTGTGGCTAACATGTGGGTGTGTGGCTAACATGTGGGGGTGTGGCTAACAAGTGGGGTGTGTGACTAACATGTGGGGGTGTGACTAACACGTGGGGGTGTGACTAACATTGTGGGTGGTGAACTAACATGTGTGGGGTGTGACTAACATGTGGGGGGTGTGGCTAACATGTGGGGAGTGTGAGCCACATGTGGGGGTGTGGCTAACATGTGTGGTGTGACTAACCATGTTGGTGGTGGCTACTGTGGTGTGTGTGACTAACATGTGGGGGGTGTGGCTAACATGTGGGTGTGTGGCTAACATGTGGGTGTGTGGCTAACATGTGGGTGTGTGGCTAACATGTGGGGTGTGGCTAACATGTGGGTGTGTGGCTAACATGTGGGGTGTGTGGCTAACATGTGGGGAGTGTGACTAACATGGGGGGGTGTGACTAAAATGTGGGGGTGTGACTAACATGGGGGGGTGTGACTAACATTGGGGGTGTGACTAACATGTGGGGGTGTGACTAACATATGGGGGTGTGCCTAACATGTGGGGGTGTGACTCACATGTGGGGGTGTGACTAACATGTGGGGAGTGTGACTAACATGGGGGAGTGTGACAACATGTGGGGTGTGACTAACATGTGGGGGGTGTGACTAAAATGTGGGGGTGTGACTAACACGTGGGGGTGTGACTAATATGTGGGGGTGTGTGGCTAACATGTGGGTGTGTGGCTAACATGTGGGGGGGGTGACTAACAGTGTGGAATGGAGTGTGAATAACATGTGGGGTTGTGGGCTAACATGTATGGGGTGATTTGGCTACACAGGTGGGACGTGTGTGCTGAACAGTGGGAGTG
>WNGS01164781.1:10075-37393 GCA_020271785.1 Procambarus virginalis | reverse complement strand
CCCTTTGGTCTCCTATCTCCTTTTCCCATTTCCATAACTTTACATTTGCTTCGTGTTGAATCTCCAGTAGCCATTATCTCTGACCATCTCACAGTACACAATGAAGGGGAACAGCCTACCTGTGACGACACGCAAAAGAGACCTGGGTGTGGACGTAACACCTAATCTATCTCTGAGGCACATATAAATAGGATAACGACAGCAGCGTACTCTACACTGGCAAAAGTTAGAACATCATTCAGAAACCTAAGTAAGGAGGCATTTAGGGCGCTTACACTGCCTACGTGAGGCCAGTCTTAGAGTATGCCGCCTCATCATGGAGTCCCCATCTGAAGAAGCATATATGAAACTGGAAAAGGTTCAGAGGTTTGCAACGAGACTCGTCCCAGAGCTACGAGGGATGGGGTATGAGGAGCGCCTGAGGAACTGTGCCTTACGACACTAGAAAGAAGAAGGGAGAGGGGGGTCATGATAGGAACGTATAAAATACTCAGAGGGATTGACAGAGTGGACATAGACGAAATGTTCACACGGAATAGTAACAGAACGAGGGGACATGGATGGAAGTTGGAAACTCAGATGAGTCACAGAGATGTTAGGAAGTTTTCTTTTAGTGTGAGAGTAGTGGAAATGGAATGCACTTAAGGAACAGGTTGTGAAAGCAATACTATTCATAATTTTAAAACCAGGTATGATAGGGAAATGGGACAGGAGTCATTGCTGTAAACAACTCATGCTCGAAAGGCGGGATCCAAGAGTCAATGCTCGTTCCTGCAGACATATAGGTGAGTACATATAGGTGAGTACACACACACGCACGCACGCACGCACACACACACACACACTGTTACGACCTGGGTTCATCAGTTGGAACCAGAGGTCAAATTGAGCTAAATAAACTACTAATATTATGTGGGACGCATGGCGAGGTGTCTGTGTTTGTATCTTCCTTGCCAGACGTAAGACAATTCTTGTTTCTCACAGAGCATTTAAAGACTGAGCTTGGGGTTGATTATTAATAAAAAAGGCACCAACTATGTTTCCAAATGATTAGAAGGCATTAGTAAAGTAGATCTGTGTAAACTTGGATATAGGGCAGCTGTACGATTAGTTGAGTAGTCTGCCGGCAGCGAGTCAGCTGAGGAAGGAGACTGGAGACGGTCTCCCTTCTCTGGGCTGGCGTTGTGGTGAAAAGAACTTCCTCTCGCTTCTTTATTTCTGTGTCTATGTTACCAAGTTAAGTATACTGTGTAGTGTCCTCATTGTCTGGCATAAACGTGTTCTATATGTAGAGTATTAATGTGTAGCAATTAGGTGATCACTAGTGCTTATTTTACAAGGTTACTCTAAGGGGGTACCAGTGGAACCACGTGGGCTCCAGTAGTACCAGTAAGCTCCCTAGAGTCATTACTAGTGTCCCTTGCCTAGTAGTCCTTTACCCTAGCTTGTTCTCAGTGTAAACCTTGTATCCTGCTTATGTGGACCAAGGCTTTTAACGTAAGATAGTGTGGTAAAGTAATTATTATTATTGTTATTGGTATGGATGTAAATGAGGGGTTGTTAAGGGGTTAATAAATAAGTAAGTTAGTTTTAAAGGAGTATCCATTCTTCCTGTGTAGGAGATCTATGATCTATCTCTAGACTGACATTGCCTTGTGGTCAATTATTAATCACGATATATATTTTTATTGGGGGCCGGGCCTTACTGATCTCCACAACTAGATATACCTCTTGTTTCTAACTGCTGCCCCTACACTAAATTAATACTAGGTCCCCTATAGGAGCCAACTTTTTATAACAAGTGGTTGACCTGACCGGGAGGAGCTTTATAATTGTTAAAAATTAGATTTTTGAGTGCCAAAACTAAAAATTCTTGTTTTCCGCAGAACGGTTGTGTGGTAGCCTAGGGCCCAGGTCATCTAGCAAAGGATATTCTTGCACTGACTGGACACCCAGCTGGATCCCTTCACGGTTAAGGTTAGTGTGGCCTTGTGATAGGGGCCGTGCAAATTTTTGTTTTTTCCAATTTTTATTTTTTAATTTTTTCCTTTGCTAGGAGCTAAATTAATTAGTGATGGAGGCTAAAATGAAGGAACTGGCAGATGACCCTTCAGTGGTAGAAATTAAGAATCTCACCAAAGCAAATTTAGTATTGTTAGGCAAGGAATTTGGTCTCGAGTTAAACGACACTGATAAAAAGTGGACCTTGGTGAATGAAATTTTACAGCATTGTATAGACCAAGAACTAGTGCCAAGTGATAAAATTTTATGCGAGCCCAGTTCAGGGGAAAGTGTAGTTAGTAGAAATATTGAGTTAGAATTAACACTAGCCAAAATAAGACTGGCAGAGCAAGAGGCCAGACTAGTAGAACAAAATACTAAAGTGGAAGAGCAAAGGCTCAAAAATGAGGTGGCAAGAATGGTACCACCACCTACTGGGGACTCAAACCCCAGGCATTCTGATAAAAAAACATAACTTACCTGAATTTTCAGAGTCAGACCCTGAAAGATTTTTCAACCATTTTCAGAAATTAGCCATGTCCATGAACTGGCCAAAGGAAGAGTGGGTGAAAATCCTACAGGGAAGACTTAGGGGTTAAGCACAAGATATTTTTTATAAACATGCCTGACAATGGCTGTTTTGAATATAATAAAGTCAGGGAGCGAATTTTAAGGGCATATGAAATTACTCCTGAAGCTCACTGCCAAGCTTATCACAACCTTAGGCCTACTCACAACCAACCGCTCACTGAATTTGCTAATGATCAAATTAGATTGTTTGATAAATGGATTCGCTTGGCTAAAGACGAAACATACGAGGCACTGAAGAATTTAGTCTTAATGGAACATTTTATAGATAACATGCCAGAGAATGTAGCACAGTACATTAGAGGAAGGATAGAGTTAGATTCTAAATTAGGGAATTTGGCCAAGATGGCAGAAAACTACCAGTTGGCGGGCAAAAGGCCCAATAAAAATAATTATACCCCACAGAGTAGCAACACTTATACCCACAGCCAGTCCAGACAAGCTCATTCTAACCCTTTAACTACTGCACCTTCTGTTTCAGACATAACTAACCCTGTTAAAGTGTCTAGCCCCACGGCACCTAAGGGTGAACCGAAGCGTAATCCTGTTAGTAATGTCTCTTCTCCCCGACATAACTGTGGTCACTGTAAACGTCCAAACCACATTACTAGCCGTTTTGGCAACTGTACCCGAAAACAAGAACCAATGCTCTTGTTGTGACACAGGGCTTGAGGCCTTCTGAAGGGTTAGGGAGTAAGACCTCCAACCCACAGTGGTTGAACCTGCTTACCCCATTCTTATCGAAAGGGAGACTACTTTTGTCTGAGGGTTCTTCCTGGTAGGACGTGGTGATCTTCCGAGACACCGGTGACATCCAGACTTTAATTTTAGAGAGTGCTTTGCAAGGTGCCAACACACTCGACACTGGAGAGGTAGTACTGGTCGAGGGTGTCACTAGTGATACTCGAGCAGTACCCCTTTGTAAGGTTACCCTGGAATCTGATTTCCACAAGGGTGTTTGTACAGTCGGAGTCACTTCGTACCTACCTTTCCCTAATGTCGATGTAATATTGGGTAATGATTTAGCCGGGGATAAGGTAGGGGACTCCAGACTGCCTATTATGTTGCCTACCCCTAAGGTTTCCCTGGATCTACCCGCTGCAGAGGATAATGTTGTGTACCCTGCGTGTGCGGTGACTAGGTCTATGGGACTTAAATGTAAGGGCAGCCCTGTGCTTGCCAAGGTGGCAAATCCCGAGGACATGTGGAACTTTCCGAGTGGTGAAAACCAAGTGGACCTTGCGGACACATTCATGTCCCGACTCGATGATGTGGTCGAGGACATTGTGGAGAGCCTGCCACCGCCGCCTACCGAGAGTAGTGAGGAGGTGGAGGAGAACACTGTTGAGCCTCGGCCAATGGCATCTGACCAAGGCCTGGACGCCTCCTTGAGTGAGTTACAGAAAGCTGACCCCAGTCTTGCAGATTGTCTTGAGGTAGCCATCTCTAAGCAGGAAATTGTAGACGCAGCAACTGGGTACTACTACAATGATCAGATTTTGATGAGAAAATGGAGACCCCCTTGTCTAATGAGTGGGAGGTAGTCCACCAGGTTATGTTGCCAACCTGCTATAGAGAAAGGGTTTTGTCAGCTGCCCATGATGATCCTATGGGGGGACATCAAGGTATTAATATTACGTATCACAAAATCTGCAAGTATTTCTTTTGGCCCAAGCTGAAAAGCGATGTGGCAAAATTTTGTAATGCATGTATTGCTTGTCAACTTGTTGGGAAACCAAACCAGACTCCACCTAAAGCTCCTCTTAGGCCTATTGTCGTGCCGGAGGAACCATTTTCTCATGTGGTAATGGACTGTGTTGGTCCATTACCTAGAGCTAAGTCTGGTAATATTTACCTAATCACGATGATGTGTATCACGACCCGTTACCCAGAGGCTTTTGCTGTAAGGAACATCCGAGCGAAGACTGTTGTTGCTCGTATGTTGCAATTTTTTCCACTTTTGGACTGCCTGGGTCGTGCAAACTGACAATGGTACTAACTTTAAGTCTGATATTTTTTAACAATTTTGTAAGGACCATGGAATAACTCATAAGGTTTCCAGCCCATACCATCCACAGAGTCAGGGGGTAATTGAACGGTTCCATCTAACTCTGAAGCAGATGTTGAAGACATCGTGCGAGAGTTCCCACACCTTCTGGGATGAGAACTTGCCATATGTTTTGTTTGCTGCTCGAGAGGGGTTACAAAGTTCACTGGGTTGTTCTCCTTTTGAGTTAGTCTTTGGCCATAAAGTTCGTGGACCCTTGTAAATGTTACAGGAGAATCTGTTAGGGAACGTAACGTTAACCGAAAGTTCGGCTTTCTTTGCGCAGCACCACCAGAGACTCAAGGACTGCAAGGCGGCTGCACTGAAGTATCTTGGGAAGGCCCAAGAAAATATGAAAGAATGAAACGATGCTAAGGCTAAGTTGCGGATATTTCAGCCTGGTGACCCTGTCCTGGTATTAAAGCCTCGACTAGGGAACACTATGTCCAACAAGTACGAAGGCCCCTACATTGTGACAGAAAACACTGGGGACCTCACATACAAAGTGAGGCACTCTGACAAGCGTAACCAGTTAATGCTCGTACACTTGAATCGGCTGAAGAAGTTCCAGGGCCCCAGGCCCGTTGCACTAACCAATGCTTCCATTCCAGTGAGAGAGGGGATGATTGTTCTGGTGACCCAACTAATCTCATTCTCAATAATTCTAGTTCTGTGAATGCTGTGGAGGAGGGACTGTCCCATTTGCATATGGCCCAACGTGAAGAGGTGCAGTCGTTGCTTGACGAATTCTCCAGTCTGTTCGGGGAGGTCCCGACCCAGACTGATGTCATTTACCATGATGTCAAGTTGACGGACTACACCCCCATTCGCCTTCGAGCCTACCGGATGAGTCTGAAAAAGAAGGCCATCGTAAGGAAAGATGTAGACTTCCTGCTCCAGCACGGCCTCATCCGGCCGAGCCAGGGCTCTTGGTGCTCGCCCTGCCTTTTGGTCCCTAACCAGACGACTCCTGGCGATTGTGCACCGACTATCGGCAGCTCAACTAGGTGACCATTGTGGATGCCTTCCCATTGCCCCTCCTCGAGGACTGCATTGACGAGCTAGGAAACACCAAGCACGTCTCGAAATTCGACCTCTCGAGGGGGTATTATCAAATCCCGCTCACTGAACATGCTAAACAACTAACTGCGTTCGTGACACCCAAGGGTGTTTTTGAGTATCAAGTGTTATCATTCGGCTTGCGTAATGCCCATGCCACATTCCAGAGGCTAATGAACTCTTTGCTCGCTAACGTGCCAAATTGTTAGGCGTATTTAGATAATATTGTACTCTTTGATAGTAATTGGACTGACCACATAGCTAGGTTACACCAGTTGTTCAAAGTTTTGAAGAATGGAAATCTAACCTTAAATTTAAAAAAGTGTCATTTTGGCCAAGGCACAGTAAAGTACCTCGGTTATGAAGTGGGCCAAGGAAAAGTGTTACCTCGGCAAGATAAAATCAGTGCCATTCTGGAGTATCCACTGCTCCGGTCGAAAAAGGACATTCAACGATTTATCGGTATGCATGCGTACTATCGACGCTTTTGTCAGAACTTTTCCAGTGTTGCCACTCCTCTCACAGACTTATTGCAGAAGGCCTTTAAATTTAAGTGGTCATCAGACTGTGCAGAGGCATTTAAAAATTTGAAATTGATCTTAGCTTCCGCCCCAGTGCTCGCTAGTCCAAGGTTCGACCGACCATTTAAAATTCATGTTGACACGTCTGACTCGGGTGCTGGTACAGTGTTGTTGCAAACTGGAGATGATCAAGTGGAACACCCAGTATATTATTACTCTGTTAAATTTGACAAGGCGCAACACAATTATTCAGTGGTAGAAAAAGAGGCGTTGGCGCTAGTGTTAACATGTAAAAAATTTGAAGTCTACCTCACAAGTAATATAGTGGAAGTGTACACTGACCATAACCCACTAGTCTTCCTGAATCAAATGAAGGAAAAGAATAAACGCATCCTCAGGTGGGCATTGTACCTACAGGACTTCAATCTTTCTATTATCCACCTACCGAGCCGGCTCAATGTGATAGCCGGTGCTCTGTCCCGGTTGCCTGAGTAACATTCATCTGGGCCACAGGAAGCCATATACCAACTGTCATGCTTTAGTTATTTTTTGGTAGGTTCTCCTGTGACATTAAATATTCTGTGTCCAATTTATTTACTTCCGTATTTTTTTTTGAGTATGTGTTTTTTTTCTTTCAGAGAATTCCTTTGTACTTTTCTTGCAGAGAAATTTTTGTTTGATTGATTTTCTTTTATGTCATAGATTTTCATTTTTATTCTCTGTATACTCTTACAAAAAAATATGACTACTATTCTAGTAGTCACATTTTTTTTTATCTGAAGGGGGGAGGAGTGTTACGACCCTGGGTTCCTCAGTTGGATACCAGAGGTCAAATTGAGCTAAATAAACTACTTTATATTATGTGGGACGCATGGCGATGTGTCTGTGTTTGTATCTTCCCTGCCAGACGTAAGACAATTCTTGTTTCTCACAGAGCATTTAAAGACTAAGTTTGGGGTTGATTATTAAATAATAAAATATTCACCAACTATGTTTACAAATGATTAGAAGGTATTAGTAAAGTAGATCTGAGTAAACTTGGATATAGGGCTTCTGTACGATTAGTTGAGTAGTCTGCCGGCAGCGAGTCAGCTGAGGAAAGAGACTAGAGATGGTCTCCCTTCTCTGGGCTGGCATTGTGGTGAAAAGAACCTCCTTCCCTTGCTCTCGTTTCTTTATTTCTGTGTCTATGTTACCAAGTTAAGTATACATATGCAGCATATAAGGGGGCATATGGGCATATGCAGGGCATATGCAGACATAGATATGCTGGTAATAAGAAAGGATTAGAATGCAGTTACCAACATCCCAAAAAATGTTTAAATATGCTTAGGAAAGGTGAGTGTCGATTTGGATCAATATGTAGGTTTTTCCATCCTGACATGTCCCAAACCTCACTGGAGGACAGAAAATGCTATGACCTCAGCTGCCCACACTTTTACGTGAAAGGCACGGAACGCTACATAAAGAGTGGCAAGCAGGATAATGAATTTGGAGAAAACTCGATAAATTTTTTATACCAGACCGAAAGATAATTCAAAAGGAGGAGCATGGAGAATGTATGGAACTGGATGCCACATCCACTTGCATTCCAGAATTACAGATACAATTACACACCGAAAGGGAACCACAACTACGAGAGGCAACTGCCCTACAACAATCAGCACTGGTCAGAACAAACTCAATATGTCCGCGCATAATGGGCTTGCCGAGAAAGTCTCCCAGTCAAACTATCACTAATAGAGTATCCTTATTCATCTTTGCCAACATACAAGGACTGAAAACAAGAACAAACAATAAAGTACAGTTCATAAATGGCCTCCTCACGGAGTCAAATGCAGTATTTGGAGCTTTCACAGAAACCCATGCAGGGGAATTCTTATACAGTGAGATCTGGATTCCAGGATATAACCTATACAGGTGTGATAGGAAAATTAGGTCACATGGAGGAGTGGGTCTGTATATTAGGGAAGACCTTGTATGCTCGGAGCTCCTTAACGTTACAAATGAGGTGGTAGAGGTACTGGGATTAAAAATAGAGAAAATAAATTTAGTGATTATTCTAATATACAAACCGCCAGATGCAACGGCTGAGGAATTCACAGAACAGATAAACAAAATAGAGAATAGCCTTGATAATTTGGAGAACCCAATACCTGATATTATCTTCCTAGGTGATTTCAACTTTCCTAGTCTCAGGTGGAGAATAGCAAACAATAATATTATACCAGGGAATCTATCAGGACCTAACCAACCACAGATTAGAGAACTATTTAGATTCTGTGACAAATTTTCACTCAATCAGCAGATATCGGAGCCAACAAGAAATGAAAATATTCTAGATCTGGTCTTTACGAACAATGAAGACATTATCAGAGACATTACAATATCAGATACCACATATTCAGATCACAAGCTCATTGAAGTGCAAACGACCATCAATACTCAGAATAGACCTAAAACGTTGATAAAGAGAGAGGGGCTATTCAGTAAATTCAATTTTAATAATAAAAGGATAGACTGGGAGATAATAAACAGGGAACTTAAAAACATTCCATGGGAAACTGTTTTAAGTAATACAAGTCCTACAGAAGGAATAGAAAAACTGACTTCGGAAGCGTATCAAGTCTGTCTGAAACATGTTCCTTTGAGGAAAGCCAGAAAGAGATCCAACGTAGAAAGAGAACGCAGACGACACTATAAACGCAGGAAAAAATAACGGAACTGCTTATGCAGACACGATTTTCCCGTCAAAGAAGGAATAATTTAAATAGGGAGATTGAAGATATCGAGCGGAAATTGAAACACTCATATGAAACTGAAGAAAGGCAGTTAGAACAGAAAGCAATTCAGGAAATAAAGAAAAATCCAAAATACTTCTTCACATATGCGAAATCAAAAGCAGAAACCACTGCCAGTATTGGACCTATTCATACAAGTGAAGGTTCATACACGGAGGATGACAAAGAAATTAGTGAAATCCTAAAAAAGCAGTATGAGGACATGTTTAGCACGCCAATAAACAACATGAAAGTAGAAGATCCAGACAATTTCTTTATGCGGGATATCCAAACCCCTGTAAATATAACTGATATCAACACTAAATTTTGAAAGAGAAATTGAAAACATGCCCATGCACTCGGCCCCAGGTCCAGACTCAAGGAATTCAATATTTATAAAGAAATGCAAAGTGCCGGTAGCACAGGCACTCAGTATAGTGTGGAGGAAGAGCTTGGACACGGGGAAGATACCAGATGCACTTAAAGTAGCAGACATAGCCCCTCTACACAAGGGAGGGAGCAAAGCATTGGCAAAGAATTATAGACCAGTTGCACTAACATCGCACATAATAAAATTATTTGAGAGAGTGATCAGGAGTCAGGTCACCAATTTCATGGAGACCAATGACCTTCAAAACCCAGGCCAACATGGATTTCGAGCGGGAAGATCGTGCCTCTCACAGCTACTTGAGCACTACGATAAAGTCACTGAGGCATTAGAAGAAAAACAGAATGCTGTTGTGATATACACGGACTTCGCAAAGGCTTTCGATAAATGTGACCATGGCGTGATAGCACACAAAATGAAGTCAATGGGAATAACCGGTAAAGTAGGACGCTGGATACTCAGTTTTCTGTCAAACAGGACTCAGCGAGTAACGGTCAACCATATAAAATCTAGTCCAAGTGCAGTTAAAAGCTCTGTACCTCAGGGTACAGTCCTTGCACCGCTGCTTTTCCTTATTCTCATATCAGATATAGACAAAAATACAAGTCACAGCTTCGTATCATCCTTTGCAGATGACACAAAAATCAGTATGAAAATTACCTCGGCTGAAGACATTGAAAAACTTCAAGCTGATATTAATAAAGTTTTCGACTGGGCATCAGAAAATCACATGATGTTTAACAGTGATCAATTCCAGGTACTCAGGTACGGTAAAAATGAGGACCTTAAACATAATACAGGGTACAAAACACAATCAAATGTGCCCATAGTAGGAAAACAGCATGTAAAGGATTTGGGAATAATGATGTCTGACGACCTAACGTTTAGGGAGCATAACCAAGCAAATATTGCGACAGCCAGAAAAATGATAGGATGGATTACGAGAACTTTCAAATCCAGGGATCCCATCACAATGGTTGTACTCTTCAAGTCACTTGTGCTGTCCCGTCTTGAGTACTGTTCAGTACTCACTTCCCCCTTCAGAGCAGGAGAGATTGCTGAAATAGAGGGAATACAGAGAACATATACGGCACGTATAGACGCGATAAAGCACCTAAATTATTGGGATCGTCTCAAAGCTCTCCAAATGTACTCACTAGAAAGAAGACGAGAGAGATATCAAATAATATACACCTGGAAGATACTGGAGGGCCAGTACCAAATCTACACAGTAAAATAACAGCGTACTGGAGTGAACGATATGGAAGAAAATGCAGAATAGAACCAGTGAAGAACAGAGGTGCCATAGGCACAATCAGAGAACACTGTATAAACATCAGAGGTCCGCGGTTGTTCAACGTCCTCCCAGCAAGCATAAGAAATATTGCCGGAACAACCAGGGACATCTTCAATAGGAAACTAGATTTATTCCTCCAAGGAGTTCCAGACCAGCCGGGCTGTGGTGGGTATGTGGGCCTGCGGGCTGCTCCAAGCAACAGCCTAGTGGACCAAACTCTCACAAGTCAACCCTGGCCTCGGGCCAGGCTTGGGGAGTAGAAGAACTCCCAGAACCCCATCAACCAGGTATCAACCAGGTATACTGTGTAGTGTCCTCATTGTCTGGCATAAACGTGTTCTATGTGTAGAGTATTAATGTGTAGCAATTAGGTGATCACTAGTGCTTATTTTACAAGGTTACTCTAAGGGGGTCCCAGTGGAACCACGTGGGCTCCAGTAGTACCAGCAAGCTCCCTAGAGTCATTGCTAGTGTCCCTTGCCTAGTAGTCCTTTACCCTAGCTTGTTCTCAGTGTAAACCTTGTATCCTGCTTATGTGGACCAAGGCTTTTAACGTAAGATAGTGTGGTAAAGTAATTATTATTGTTGTTATTGGTGTGGATGTATATGGGGGGTTGTTAAAGGGTTAATAAATAAGTTAGTTTTAAAGGAGTATCCATTCTTCCTGTGTAGGAGATCTATGATCTATCTCTAGACTGACATTGCCTTGTAGTCAATTATTAATCACGATTTATATTTTTATTGGGGGCCGGGCCTTACTGATCTCCACAACTAGAGATACCTCTTGTTTCTAACTGCTGCCCCTACACTAAATTAATACTAGGTCCCCTATAGCAGCCAACTTTTTATAACATTGGAAAAAAATAATGGAAAATGTTGGAAACCAGAGGTCAAAATTGAGGCACACACACACACACACACACACACACACACACACACACAGGGCCTCGTAGCCTGGTGGATAGCGCGCAGGACTCGTAATTCTGTGGGCGTGTTCGATTCCCACACGAGGCAGAAATATATATGGGCAAAGTTTCTTTCACCCTGAATGCCCCTGTTACCTGGCCGTAAATAGGTACCTGGGAGTCAGTCAGCTGTCACGGGCTGCTTCCTGGGGTGTGTGTGTGTGGTGTGGAAAAAAAGTAGTAAGTAAACAGTTGATTGTTTACCCCCGTAAACACAACTAGGTGAACACACACAGAACACACACACACACACACACACACACACACACACACACCACACACACACACACACACACACACACACACACACACACACACACACACACACACACACACACACACACACATAAATAGGATAACGACAGCAGCGTAATCTACACTGGCGAAAATTAGAACTTCATTCAGAAACCTAAGTGAGGAGGCTTTAAGGGCGCTTTACACTGCCTAAGTGAGACCAGTCTTAGAGTATGCCGCGCCATCATGGAGTCCCCACCTGAAGAAACACATAAGGAAACTGGAGGAGGTTCAGAGGTTTGCGACGAGGCTTGTCCCAGAGTTACGAGGGATAGGATATGAAGAGCTTCTGAAGGAACTGAACCTTACGACACTAGAGAAAAGAAGGGAGAGAGGAGATATGATAGGGACATATAAAATACTCAGGGGAATTGACAAAGTGGAAATAGATGAAATGTTCACACGTAATAATAACAGAACGAGGGGACATGGGTGGAAACTGGAAACTCAGGTGAGTCACAGAGATGTTAGGAAGTTTTCTTTTAGCATGAGAGTAGTGAAAAATGGAATGCACTTAAGGAGCAGGTTATGGAAGCAAACTCTATTCATAATTTTAAAATTAAGTATGATAGGGAAATGAAACAGGAGTCATTGTTGTAATCAACCAATGGCTGGAAAGGCAGGATCCAGGAGTCAATGCTCGATCCTGCAAGCACAAATAGGCGAGTTCAAATAGGTGAGTACAAATAGGTGAGTACACACACACACACACACACACACACACACACACACACACACACACACACACACACACACACACACACACACACACACACACACACACACACACACACACACACACACACACACGAAGCAGCTGTCTAACTCCCAGGTACCTATTTACTGCTATGTAACAGGCGCATCAGGGTGAAAGAAGCTCTGCCTTTTTTTGTTTCTCGCCGGCGCCGGAAATCGAACCCAGGCCACAGGGTTGCGTGACCAGCGTGCTATCCACACAGCCACTGGCTCCCACTGGTATGTGTGTTCTAGCCCTGTCATTCCCGGTGTTGGTCTCCAGAGACACGTTGAAAAAGTTTTTACCCGACTCTTCTTGTTTCATAAGGTATCTCTAGACGATTACTCACAGCCAACCCTCTCTGTGTAGCTTTCAGGTAATGGCTTCACACGCTATTCGGCTAACTCAATTGTGAGGAGATGGATGTCCCCAGCTAGCTTGAGCACTATTGTGTATGTGTGTGTGCACAAGCAGGAAAGACAAGTGCACCAAGCCTGTGCACCAGACCTTTGTTTTGGAAATACTTATTAACCTCTCATGCTTGTTAGGTGTCTCCGGACACCCAACAGCCCATGACAAGACCTTTCCATTTCTACTACAGGGGCCGCTGTAGCAAGTCTGGAAGGAAAAGTATAGCCATGAGTCTGGTTCATGTGAGTTTTGTGTAGCAAGTGAAGAGGGGGTGTGGGAGATTTGGGTGGGGGGGTGGGGGGTAACGGACTGGCATCCTCGGGGATGGTCAAGTCGGGGGGGCCTCGGGGACTGGTCAAGTCGTCTACTGCAGTTTCGGATACCGCGCTAGAAACAACTTAGTTCATTGAGAAGTTTGTACATACAAACTATTTAGTTCGTATATGCGCTGGTTTGTGTTCGCTGCTGTTCTCGCCTGAATACATATATGACACTTCATCATATATTTAGCGCTCCATTAACAATGCTTAGCGCACTGTTTGTATTACGCATTTGTTATGTTCGTATTTACGTTTGTTTGTATTTATTAAGGGAAGGGAAGATAACTATCAGAGGGAAAAGCAACAAGCATTAAGACCTTTATTTTTTATTTTTTTATTTTTTTTTTATTATTTTCTACCACAGACGTGGCCACACATTTACAATGCTAACCAACATATATACATTTTCTTCTGTCCTCCATGGACAGAGTTAGAGAAGTGTTAAACATATAGTTCAAGGGTTTATTGAACAATCAACCACAGAAGGTGAATCGGTGCTTTTAAAATGCTAAGCTAACCTACATACGTAAATACATAGATACACAGATTTACCCTGTCAGATTCTCTGACAGGGTGAGATAGCTGATAGAGAAACTAGTGTGCAATTAAGCACTTAATCACTGAAGGTGATGAAGGTGCTTTTACAAGCTCAGGTTATATAGGTACATCACATACATACATTGTATAATTGATACATTACTTGGTTAATCTTGGGTACAAGTCCAATATATCATCAAGTGTTCCAGTACTTATATAGTAATTACACAGTTCAGCATACCTTAGCCCAGGAGGGCGAAAGTCAGACAATATGGGACATTCTACAATATAATGTTCAAGAGAGTGCATGTTTTCTCTTTCACAAAGTTGACACATCGTGTACTCGACATTTGGGTTTTGAGAAAGCTGCCAGATACGTCTATATCCCAGGCGTATTCTGGCCACTTTAACATCACATTGCCGGGTTCTTGTTTTATTAGTCCCATATGTGAATGTCTCCTCACGATATCTATCATAATATTTAATGGTACAACTTTCCTGTCTTTGTGAATTTGTTAGGTCTGTGAGATCTTCATTAGATATTTGTTTAAGTATTCACTTTGTCACTGCTAATGAGACACCCATATCAATTTCTACCACTGGTTTTCTACAGGCTGTCTTTGCAAGCATATCAACAGTGTCATTAAAACTATATAGCACTTGGAAGGGGTCAGGTAAAGGATTTGGGATGGCACGGGGGGAGGGTAGAAATGGTGCCCAACCATTTGGATGGTCGGGAATTGAACTCTTATCAGAGAAGACATCCATTATTAGAATAACAAGGTGCAAACCATACCCATTACAGTTTAAATCTATTTATTTATATACTAGTAGTACCCGGCCACGTGTTGCTGTGGCTCAGCAACTCATGCGCGTTGCTGAGCTACAGCAACTTTCCCTGTTCCCCAGTCCTCCCCACCATTTCCCCCTCACCCGTCTCCTCGGCCTCCCAACCATTCCCCACTCCACCGTCCCCTAATCCTCCTCACCATTCCCCACTCCACCATCCCCTCTTCCTTCCCACCATGCCCCACTCCTCTGTCCATTTGTCTTCCCCATCATTCTCCATTCCCCCATCCCCTCGTTCCCACCATCCCAAACTACCCCATCCCCTCGTCCTTCCCCACCATTACCTCCTCCTTGTCCCCTCGTCATCCACACCATTTCCCACTTCCTCGTCTGATGCCTACCAAAATGGTCTGAAGTTCCCATTAGAAAATTGGGAACATCAAGTGATCTGATGTGCCCATCAATGAAATATAAGAAATACTGTTAAAAAAATTAAATGAAAATATGAAAAAAAATCAAATAAATAAACTATACTCACGAAATGAACGGTATGGTAAACAACACAGCTCAATTCTAATGCAATTCACACAAAATGAGTGTTGTGGGAACCACCAGCCGGGAGTCGACTGCTAGCAGCCGTGGAGTGAGGACATTTACTGACCCTCCGTGGCCGTTGGGGTTGTTTGCCGTTTGGTCGCCAGGTGGTGTGGGCGTCTCTGCCCTCCCAGTTTTGTTGCCTGCCTGGCTGCGTTGACGTGGCGGTTCTGACATGGGGGGGGGCCGTCTTCCTCCTGTTATGCGTGTGAACTCCGTGGGCCTGGAGTTCACTTGTAAGGCTGGTTATACGACCATCGAGATGGTGATGTGTGACATGCTTCGTATCCCAATGGAAGCTATCTACGGTGTGGAGCTAGTTACGGACCACCGGGTTGTTATTAAGTTCGTGAGGGAGAAGGAGTATCGGGACTTCCTCCGTCGGTACGGGGGGTGTACGTTGCCGTTGCCAGATGATGCCGGCTCTGTGGCGATTTCGGACCGCAGTGGTGCTCTGACTTATGTCAGTGTCCTGTACTTTCGGACCACAGTGGTGTCCTGTACGCCGGAGGAGTACTATGTGCAGTACTCCTCCGGCGTTACTTCAGAGGGTTTGGTACTGTTGTCAGCGTGCGAGTGAACACGCTCTCCTCGGGGCGGTATGCTGGGAGGCGAACGAACATTCGCTTCTTGGGGGATGTGCCTGCGGTCAGATATCCCTTCTTCTGTCCGGCTTATGTGATACTACGTCCGGGTGTATTATGCCCGGCAGCCTCGTACCTGTTTTAGGTGTGGCCTGTTGGGGCATCAGGCTGCCGGGTGCTCTGAGGCCCCAGCTGCTCCTGTCAACTTGTTCTGAGAAGAGGATTTCCCGCCGCTCCCACTGGAGGCAGTCTCCGGTGATGATGATGAGGAGGTGCGCATCCCGTTTGCTGCTGCAGCTCCCCCGGCGACGCCTGACGTTCCTCCGGTTGTTGCCAACCCTCCTCCGGGCATTGCGGTACCGTCGGTTGGTCTGCCTGATCCTGTCGCTGTCCCAGCTGCTCCCGTGGGCCTTCCTGGAGCTCCCTGTGTGACGTCGCTGTCTTCTCCCTCGTCTTCTGATGCTGCGCCTGGCCCTGTGTCCGTGACTCGGGTCCCGGATGTGCTGGTTGCTGGGGTTGCTGCGAAGCCTCCTGCTGTGTGTGGCTCGGTTTCCCCTGTGGTAGAGGCTGCTGCCGTTCTGTGTCAGGCGTCGGTTCCTCCAGCTCGTGGTACCCATGTTTCTGGGTCACTTACCGGCTCTGACGATATCCGGCCGGTGCCCAAACGTTCCCGGCGTTCGTCTTCTGCCTGGGCCGACGTTGGTGGCTTCAGTGACTGCAGGTCTTCGGGTATTGACGGAGTGGATACGGATACGTCGATGACTCCACAGTTCGTGGTGGCGGAGGTCCATGTGCCTGCTGGTGCCTGTGTCTCGGACGTGCCTTCGTTCTTTCTCCGCCGGGGGACTCTCCGCAGTGGGGGGTGGTGGCATCCGCTGCCAGGGATGGTGTGGACTCTGGTGCTGGGTGTGGCCTGGTGGTGACGTTACGGAAGGATGCACGCCATCCGGGTTCCCTGCTGTCGTCTGGTGGTGTGCCCGGGGCCGCGGGTACCCCTGTGGTGCAATTGCACATTGGGGCCCTGGGGGACGTGTTGCTGGCGTCTGTGATGCCGCCGGGTCACTGGTCAAAGATTGCCGAGTTACTGCTGTCTGACGGACCGAAGTACTTTCATGGTGGGCAAGTTCCCTTCCTGTGGGGGCGAGTAGCGACTTCTCGCCTCATGAGTACTGCAACCTGGGTCCCCTGTTTGCAGGTGTTTGTTGCCTCGGTTCCGGATGATATGGCGTCCCCGGTGGATGGACGGGACCCTTTGCAATGGGTATTCTGGGAGGCGTCCAATGTACGGTTCCCGCAGGCCAGGTTCCCGGGCAAGTATGTGCTCTGATTTCCTGTGTGTTTGCTCTATAACATGTTGTGTGCCTCTCTGGCTGTTTATTTGCCCTGTTATATTATGTGCTTCTGCCTCTCCCTTTGTTCGTTTGTTTGCCGTGTGGCATATTAGTTTCTAGTGCTTTGCGTCACTCGTTCAGCGTTTTGGCTTGGCGTTTCTCCTTTCCTGGCTTCGCGATTCACCCTTCACGGGTACGTCGGTGCGCATCCGATCCCACGATCGTCGTCGCCCCCTAACTCAACAACAACAACATTCACACAAAATAATTAAATAAAAATGAAAATAAATCAAGATGTATGAAAATTTAATATATCAGTGCAATTAGAAACATTGAAATATAATTGTAACATATTCAGTATGCTCTTACATGCAACACATGGCATTTTTTTCAAGAAAAGCATAGTTTTACCTGTCACAGGTGTGGCATCTATACATATACTTACGAGGTGAATGGTATGGTGAACAACACAGCTCAATTCCAACACAATGTCACACAAAATAATTCAATAAAAAATAAATAAATCGAAATCTATGAAAATAAAATTTATCAGTGCAATCGGAAACATTGAAATGGAATTTGTGACATATATAGTATAGCGTGCATGTTATGTGCTATTATGTGCAACAGAAGGCGTTTTATTTCAAAAACGCATGTTTTTACGTGTCACAGGGGTGGCATCTATATAGTAGGTATAAAAAAAAGACATGCCTAATCGAATGCAACGTTGTGTCAAAATTTTAAAGCGATAGGTGAAGAACTCTCTGAGATTGCAGCGTGTGTTGCTCTTACGTCCAACAGATGGCACTGTTTAAAGAAAAACATGTTTTTTCCTGTCACAGGCGAGGCATGTATATAGTAGATATATAAAAAGACGCGCCTATTCAAATGCAACGTTGTGTCAAAATTTTAAAGAAATCGGTAAAGTGGTTCCGAAGATTTCCCTCACATGAAAAACATGTGAAAAACACAGTTTTACAGAAAAAGCATGTTTTTTACCATTACAGACGTGATATCTATATAGTATGTATATAAAAATTTGCGAGGATGCGAATGGAACGTTGTGTGAAAATTTCAAAGCAATTGGTAAAGAAACTTAGGAGATTAGCGATTAGCACTAACGAACATTTCCATTTTTATTTATATAGATAGACAAGAAGGTACATTGGGTTGTGAGAGTACATGACTTTGTTAAGAGGTACATTGTAGCAAAAATTGAGATTACGGAGTGAGTAGCACAAGATACAGCGTGAGTTTCGAACACATTTAGAAACAAGGCGCCGCAAAAGGAGGCTAATTTATTATGCACCCATACTCAACCAGTAAGTAGTGAAGCCAAACATTGATTACATGGTCATAAAGTCTTAATCAGACCTCAGTGGCTATTTTTACATTATCATTTACAAATAACTAAGTAAAATAATACCATAGTGTTTGAATGACGATGAAGACCCAATACATGTGAAAATGTGTTATTTAACCAAATTCTGGGACGAACTTACATTCATTAAGGTTTATCAAATAGAGAGAAAGATCTGGGGGGTTGATATCACACCGAACGTGTCCCAGAGGCCCACATCATAAGGATATCATCAGTGGCATATGTTAGATTGACCAACATAAGAACTGCCTTTAGAAAATTGTGTAAGTATATAACAGCTCAAATATCAAAGAGTGACGTCTACTAGAAAGGGTAATTACACTTTCTATTGAAACAGTAAAGAGCAACAAATCTTTCAGTTAAAGAGATCCTACTAACCGCAAAATTATTCTTAATGAAGCTAAATTGACAAATATAATTAATTACGAGGAGAAACTACGGGAATAGAACCTCACGTCACTGGGAGACAGAAGAGTTAGAGAGGACATGATCACCACATATAAGATTCTCAGAGGAATTGATAGGGTAGATAAAGACAGTCTATTTAACACAAGGGGCACACGCACTAGGGGACACAGCGGAAACTGAGTGCCCAAATGAGCCATAGAGACGTTAGAAAGAATTTTTTCAGTGCCAGAGTGGTTGACAAATGGAATGCATTAGGAAGTGATGTGGTGGAGCCTGACTCCATACTCAGCTTCAAATGTAGATATGATAGAGCCCAATAGGCTCAGGAATGTGTACACCTGTTGATTGATGATTGAGAGGCGGGATCAAAGAGCCAGAGCTCAACCCCGCAAACACAACTAGGTAAGTACAACTAGGTAAGTACACACACACACACACAGGGGGCCAGCCGGCCGAGCGAACAGCACCCTGAAGTTGTGATCCTGTGGTCCCGGTTCGATCCTGGGCGCCGGCGAGAAACATTGGGCAGAGTTTCTTTCACCCTATGCCCCTATTATCTAGCAGTAAATAGGTACCTGGGAGTTAGTCAGATGTCACGGGCTGCTTCCTGGGGTGTGTGTGTGATGTGAAAAAAATAATAGTAAAAGTAGTAGTTAGAAACAGTTGATTAACAGTTGAGAGGTGGGCCGAAAGAGCAGAGCTCAACCCCACAAGCACAACTAGGTGAATACACATTGTCCTTGACATGTATACCATGCAAGGTGATGGAGAAGATCATGAGAAAAAACCTAGTAACACATCTGGAGAAAGGGGACTTCGTGACAAATCGCCAACATGGGTTCTGGGAGGGTAAATCTTGCCTGACAGGCTTTATAGAATTCTACGACCAGGTGACAAAGATTAAGCAAGAAAGAGAAGGCTGGGTGGGTAGCATTTTCTTGGATTGTCGGAAAGCCTTTGACACAGTACCGCATAAGAGGCTGGTACATAAGCTGTAGAGACAGGCAGGTGTAGGTGGCAAGGTGCTCCGGTGGATAAGGGAGTACATAAGCAATAGGATTAAGCAGAGAGTTACGGTGAGGGGTGAGACCTCAGATTTGCATGAAGTCACCAGTGGAGTCCCATAGGGCTCTGTACTCGGTCCTATCTTGCTTCTGTTATATGTAAATGATCTCCCGGAGGGTATAGATTCATTTCTCTCAATATTTGCGGACGATGCCAAAATTATGAGAAGGATTAAGACAGAGGAGGACTGCTTGAGGTTTCAAGAAGACCTAGACAAGCCGAAGGAATGGTCAAACAAATGGTTGCTAAAGTTTAACCCAAGCAAATGTAATGAAATGAAGATAGGTGTAGGGAGCAGGAGGCCAGATGCAAGGTATCATCTAGGAGATGAAATTCTACAAGAGTCAGAGAAAGAAAAAGACTTGGGGGTTGATATCACACCAGACCTGTCCTGCAGCCTATATCAAGAGGATAACATCAGCGGCATACGGCAGGCTGGCCAACATAAGAACGGCATTCAAAAACTTTTGTAAAGAATCATTCAGAACTTTGTATACCACATATGCCAGGCCAATCCTGGAGTATACAGCCCCAGCATGGAGTCCATATCTAGTGTCGGGGTGTCTCTCTCTCTAGCCGGTCACCACCAAGTATCAGTAGTGATAACCGTTACTTACTGTAGCCCCACGGGTCTTCACTCGATCCTCACCGCACCACTGTTCACCAGGAGAGTCTCTCAGTCTATCTCCGGCCGGCCTCGTAGCCTAAGACGAGTGAGAACACGATCTCTTCACTTGTTCATGTGCCCGCCCCAACAGAGGGCTCTACCGCTCACTAAAAGTCGCCAACTGGTGTTTTCCGTGTCCAGTAACACCTCAGTGGAATAGTAGTAGTATAGTAGTAGTAGTGGCCCAAGAGGACACTAAACAATTCGGTAACAGGTAAGTATATGTTTAAATCACTCTCTCTCTCTTAGAATGTCTCAATAGCAACAAAGTAATGGAGGGATAACACAAACATGAAGGTGGTTTTGTAGTTTACTTAAAAGATTAAAGAATCACAACTCTGGATTAACAACATGGCGAAGGAATAAGTGATCAGCTTTCTCTCTGTCTCTTCACAAATCTGGAACACTTCAGAACGGCAACACTCCCAACTGACGTGCGTTCGCACGCTCCAAATGCAGTGTTATGGAACGTTTGGCAGCCCGCGAGATGCCACACCCATTCACTCTCCTTACTGTGCTCACTCTGCTCACTATCTCACGATATTCACACTATCTGGTGTGAGGTGCCTATTATCCCTTCATGTTCACAGTACATCACTACACTGGCATAAACACAGTTAACCACTAGACATAAGAATATACTATCTAATAACTCCAGTATATAGATCACTTCATCAATATTCACAACAACGAGGTAACACTGGGCACACAGCCTTACACTATTAAATTGTACATTTATATATATATCCTCTGGCACAAACTTATTATATAAATGACACAAATATAAATGTCCTCGTCACAGTAATCTCTTCACCAAAACCACAGGTGCAATCACACACCATCTATATATATCTCGTGAGAGCTCTATAGCATCTCCCTTAACAACTGTGTCTCACTAGAAACATAGACATTGGTGAGCCCTGCTCACGACATAGAAGATACTCTGGCTAATAACTAACTAAAGGGGAATGGGAGGGAAAACTGAGTTACCTACTTCCACCATCAATGATGTGGACTTGTCCTCTGTTGAGGGTTGAATTGAAGCTCCTGGTCCCGGCTCACGACTTGCTGTTGGGAACACACCTACACACACACACTGATGCTCTTCCTAGGAACTCAGCCAACACCCAAAAACGCGTCTTCTCCGTACTTCTTCTCTCTGCAGGCTCCGTGCTCCTCCACAACCTCTTGAAGGGTTGGAGTCGGTCTCCTGGCCGTCGCCTCCTCCTCACAGCTACGTCTGCAGTCCTTACACCCGGCTGCAGCCGTTCGTATTCCCAGCTAGTTTGTTCTTCTCCTTCCTCACGGTGAACTGGCTCAGCCGCTACGTCATCACCCGACTGGTGAAACTGTACAGTCGTCCCTGCCCAGACTTCACTCTTGCTAAGCACCTGTCATTGGAGCACTTGTTGCTCGTTTCCCGTCAATTCCTTCTTCTGTCCGCTTCACAGAGTTCAGGAAGACCTCACAGGGTGCTTGCAGACCACTGATGATGCGTATATCCACCGGAGAGGGGCGAAAACTGTCAGACTGACAGGACCCCCTATCGCACGTCCACCCTTCACGACGTGTCGTCTCTACCTTCTGGCGCCACAGGGCGCACCGCCTGGACCCCCCTCCCACTTGTGACGTCATACTTGCCAGGGGCGTTTCTCATTGGCTCCCTGTACCACATCACCGTTCTTGACCAATCTGGTGCCACTGACGTCATAACGTCTTGGCGGGAAAACGTAGGGGCCGGCGCCATCTTGGCGTCCAAAAGGGCCTAAGCCACTGGCCAAAATACTCTTCTTTAGCTAATTTCTCGCCAACGCGAGAACACTTCATGCTCCCACATATGTCAAACTGTTCTCTGGAAGGTAGAGAACGTTCGGGTAAAGTGGATTTGTCTCTTACAGCTGGCGTGGGAGAAATATAAGGATGGGAACACCGTCACACTAGTCAAGGATAAGACTAAACTGGAAAAGGTTCAAAGGTTTGACACCAGACTTGTACCCGAGCTGAGAGGTATGAGCTACGAGGAGAGACTACGGGCATTAAACCTCACTTCACTGGAAGACAGAAGAGTTAGGGGGGACATGATCACCACATTCAAGATTCTCAAAGGAATTGATAGGGTAGATAAAGACAGGATATTTAACACAAGGGGCACACGCACTAGGGGACACAAGTGGAAACTGAGTGCCAAAATGAGCCACAGAGATATTAGAAAGAACTTTTTTAGTGCCAGAGTGGTTGACAAATGGAATGCATTAGGAAGCGATGTGGTGGAGGCTGACTCCATACACAGTTTCAAGTGTAGATATGATAGAGCCCAATAGGCTCAGGAACCTGTACACCTGTTGATTGACGGTTGAGAGGCGGGACCAAAGAGCCAGAGCTCAACCCCCGCAGGCACAATTAGGTGAGTACACACAAACACACATACACTAATGACCCTATTCACCTAGCAGTAAATTGGAACCTGGAAGCTAGAAAACTGCTACAGGCTGCATCCTGGGGATGTGTTAAAAATTAAAAATATTTTTTAGATAAAAATATATGTTGTTTAGATATGATGGAGGAAAAGAGGTCGAGAGTCAGTACATTAGACAACCGAAGCTTAGAAAGGTGGAGTTGAAGAGATAACAGCTAAATCCTGCATCCTAAATTCTGCAAATAATAAATCAAAGTATTTAATATGCACACATACATATTTTACATGAATTTGCCTGAGGGCGACCATCTCTGATGGCCTCGACGGGGCAGGAAGTCGGCGGTTGCTCAAAGGCCTCCCCCATTACAGATAAACCTGAGGATTTTTCCAGTTAATTTTAAACTGAAGTAATGTCTTGGCATTTACGGCTTCAGCGGGTGGGTGTGTCCGTGAGTTTATTACACTACTAGCAGTACCCGGCCACGCGCTGCTGTGGCTCTGCAACGCATGTGGGTTGCTGAGCCACAGCAACCTTCCCTGTCCTCTAGTTCTCCCCACCATTCCCCCCTCACCCTTCTCCTTGGCCTCCTAACCATTCCCCACTCCACTGTCCCCTCATTCTCCCCACTATTCCCCATGCCACCATCCCCTCTTCCTTCCCACCATGCCCCACTCCCCTGTCCCTTTATCCTTCCCACCTTTATCCTTCCCACCAGTCTCCATTCCCCCATCCCCTCGTCCCCACCACCCTAAACTTCCCCGTCTCATAGTCCTTCCCCACCATTACTCTCCCTCCCATGTCCCCTCGTCTTCCCCACCATCTCTCATTTTCGTCCCCTCCTCATCCCCACTATTCCACATGCCCTCGTCCGATGCCTACCCAAATGGTGTGATGTTCCCATCAGAAAATTTGGAACATCAAGTGATCTGATGTTCCCATCACTGAAATATAAGAAAAACAGTTAAAAAATTAAATTAAAATATGAAAAAATAAACTATACTCACGAAATGAACGATATGGTAAACAGCACAGCTCAATTCCAATGCTATTCACACAAAATAATTAAATCAAAATGAAAATAAATAAAAATCTATGAAAATTCAATTGATCAATGCTATCAGAAACATTGAAATGGAATTATAACATATTTAGTATAGCATGTGTATTGCTCTTACATGCAACAGATGGCGCTGTTTTTCAAGAAAAAGCATAGCTTTACCTGTCACAGGTGTGGCATCTATACTTATACTTAAGAAATAAAAAGTATGGTAAACAACACAGCTCAATTCCAAAACAATGTCACTCAAAATAATTCAATAAAAAATAAAATAGATTGAAATCTATGAAAATTCAATTTATCAATGCAATCGGAAACATTGAAATGGAATTCGTGACATATTTAGTATACTGTTCATGTTGCTATTATGTGCAACAGATGGCGCTGTTTTTTAAAACACGCATGTTTTTACCTGTCACAGGAGTGGTATCTATATAGTAGGTATATAAAAAGACGCGCCTATTCGAATGCAATGTTGTGTCAAAATTTCAAAGCAATTGGTGAAGAACTTTTGGAGATTACAGCATGTGGTACTCTTACGTCCAATTTATGGCGCTGTTTTTTTTTTAAAAAAAGCCTGTTTTTTCCTGTCATAGGTGAGGCATGTATATAGTAGATATATACAAAAACTCGCCTATTCGAATACAACGTTGTGTCAAAATTTGAAAGCAATTGGTAAAGAGGATTTGAAGATTTCCCTCACATGAAAAACACAAGAAAAACACAGTTTTTCAGAAAAAGCATGTTTTTTTTTTTTACTGACACAGAAGTGACATCTATATAGTATGTATATATAAACCTGGCCGGATGTGAATGGAACGTTGTGTGAAAATTTAAAAGCAATCGGTAAAGAATTTTCGGAGATCAGCGATTTTGAACAAACGAACATTTCCATTTATATTTATATAGATGAGTGAAAAACAATCGCCTGTTCTCTATTTTATATTGCCGCTTGTTGAACAAAGGAAAATTCAAACAGGAAATTACTTAAGCACTTTCGTGATAATCAACACGTCATAATATACTTGGGTTGATGTGTTGATTAACACGGAAGTGCTTAAGTAACTTCCTGTTTTAATTTTCCTTCATGGTTATACATTGTCTTCAACTCTACATTGTCATTACGTGTTAATTTTTTCGTGAAGCCTGTGAGGTGCGGGTATTAGATAAACATGTAGCCGTTTTTTATTTACACTTTGTAATTCCAGCACAAGGCTGCATATACCCATGCTCATTAATGAATAAAAAGGATTTATACACACACACAAGTATATACATATATATATTGGTGTATACTGGCACCAGGTATTCTTTTAAACATGTCTCATTAAATATGACTGCATATTCTGTATTTACTATCTTCTGATTTAGGGCTTCTATCCCTGTAACTATTTTCCTAGCATCAGGGCTTAGCTGAAAGAGGAGTTCTCCAAAACTCATTTTCGTTATTTAAAGGTAAAGAAAAAAGTGAATTACAATTTGCACAACGTTTCGAACCTCCATGGTTCATTCTTAAGTGAAAAGAAATTATAAAACTCGTTGATTTATACCCGTACGGGGTCAGGTGTTAAGATAAATACAATAAAGATAAAAACAAGGGGAATAAATGGGGGACGAAGGACACACAAAGATTAATCAGGTGTAATTGGCCTGTTATGTTAAACCGTGTTTTCTGTGATGGCATCGTTATGTTCTGGTCTTGTCCTTACTCTCATGGTGGGTAGAGTAAATAGTTCCGTGATTTGGGTGTTCATGGTAGATTGTTTTATTAATATATGAATTGCTTCAAGAATTTGTAATCTTTTTGCATCTGGGTTTTGTCTATCATACAGGTATTTTTGGTCAACATATCTCTTGTTAGGTGATGTCATGGGCTTGTCTCATGTGATTCCTGGGGGCACCGGATTGAAGATGACAGGTCAAACGCCTTGTTAGCTTGGTCGACGTCATACTGATGTACTTAGATTGAAGGTTATATCCTTCGTGGGGGCAAGTGGTACATGTATACAACGCGTGACTGCTGTAGTGGGTTCACCGTCGGCTTGGGCTGTTTTTGATAAGGAGTTCGGAAGTCTTCTTGGTTTTGTAGAATATGATCAGGTTTATGTTTTGTTTAGGATTAATGCTTTTTACTCCTTTACTTTATTCTTACTCCTTTACCTATTTCTTTCATTATTCTTTCCTCTTTTTTATGTTCACTGTGCATGGTTAATTTGTAATATAATTTTATTGGAGGTATTGTGGTTTCTGTTCTAGGTTCAGGATTATACCATCGGTCCAAGTGTCTTCTTATAACAGCGTTTATTTCCGTGTTGCTATATCCGTTGTTCACTAATACCCGTGTTATTCTTTCAAACTCTCTACTCACGTTGCTCCATTTGGAGCAGTGGGTAAGCGCTCGACGAATATGCATTGAGAACACTGGCTTTTTATCTTTGGGAGCACTCACTTCTACCGTTCAGGCATAATCCTATGTTAGTAGACTTAGTATATATGTTGGTGCTTAAAGAGGTTCCTGTTTTTGTTATTAGTACATCCAAGAATGGCAGACTGTTATTTTCACTATTTTCATATGTAAATCAGAGTACTGACTCTCTCTCTAGATGGCTTTTTAGATCATTTAGTTCGTCTGGGTCTTTTACTATGATGAATATGTCATCTACATAACGACAATATACGGTTGGTTTTGTCTGCTACTGAAAAATCAGTTGCATATAGTCCTGGGGACCATTCAGGCTTGTCACATTTGTGTCCTCACGTGTTGCCCCAAAAAATGAGGTCATTTGATAAAATGCTATGCCCAAGATTACCATCCGAGTGCGGCGGGGAAGTGGTTCAAATAGCTTCGGCTATCACTTCCTTATGTCTGGTCGTGATAGTCAAGTGGGTTAAGGCGTCCTGTACATATCAGTTGTGTTGCTCCTGGCAGTATGGGTTCGAGTCCATTCTGGTGTGTGAGTTTTCAGTTATATATATATATATATATATATATATATATATATATATATATATATATATGTCGTACCTAGTAGCCAGAACTCACTTTTGGCCTACTATGCAGGCCCGATTTGCCTAATAAGC
>WNGS01164779.1:86258-103462 GCA_020271785.1 Procambarus virginalis | reverse complement strand
AAAAACCCTGTGACCTTCCCATAGCGGCACTCCAGAACACCCCCAAGAGCAACGGGGCACGGACTGGAGAATGATAAGAGCGAGAGGCAAAGCCTGGAGAGAAAATGGACGCAGAACACCAGCACGTGTGCACACTGCCCTGAACCAAAACAAACTCCCACGGCGCACGCGCAGAACACAAAAGAAAAGTAGCCAACAGGTTGGGCTACACAGGTCCATCTACTCTGTCCAACAACAGAGCAGAAAAGTACCTCACGGGTCGTATCCCGAGCAATCGTTGAAGAAACAGGCCAATCATGGAAACAGAAGCCAACTTAGCCCGCTCATGGAAGGAAACCAACGAACCGAATCGGAACCCAAGCGGGCTACCAGTAGCCAACATGGCGACAAAGAGCCCAACCGGCTACAAGTAGCCCAATCTGGCTACAAGTAGCCCAATCTGGCTTCAAGCAGCCCAATCCAGCCACAAGCAGCCCAATCTGGCTATAAGTAGCCCAATTCGGCATTCCGAACCAGAACAGAAGGAAAACGAGCAGTGATGAGACGCAGAACGGAGAGAAGAGATATGAACAAAAGAACGAGAAGGCCAAAAACCCAGAAACAGCCCGGAATAGGACCCACAAGCCCTAGAAAGGACCGGAGGGAAGCCCACTGAACGACGACAGACGTACCAGTAAAACAGGAAGGAGCAAAAACCGTCCCGAACCTTCGAGAACACATAGAAGCAAACACAAAGGACGAAGGCACAGAAAAACCCCATGCACCCGAGACCAAAAGTCACGCAGAACCCCAGGAAGAGGGGGACATGACGGAGAAGTCCCATTCCGGGAAAAAGGAGCGAAAGAACAGAGAAAAGCACCCACCAACAGGACGGAAGCAACGGGCAAATGGACAAGGAACCGAGCCTGGGGAGGGGCTGATGCCCAAGTACTGTGCAGAGAGGGGGAAGGAAAAACCCCACCCACAAACCGCAAGCCCCGCCCAGAGGGGCAGAAAAACCCTGGCGGGGATCAATGGGGCCTGAGGCCCCCAGGTCAGCCCCACCCCAGCCCCGGGAACCCACCCGGCAGGCCCCGGGGCCGAACTGTCCCCCCAAAGCCCCAGCTCAAGAAAAAACCAGGGCAGCGTGAAAAACACCAAGGAAGGGAGCCCACTGGCAGACTCTTACAACACGGCTGGAGGAGGAAACAGGCGCGAATGCCCCCGTCGCTACCCCGGAAGGGAAAGTCCCCGAGACCAAATGAGTCTCAAAACCATGGAAGCCCCGCCCGATCCGGAACCCACAGACGGTAAAGACCCGGATGTAGGGAGAAAGGGGGGGGGGACCCGACAAAAACAACCAACAAAAAGGGGCAGCCTCGGGCTTCCAGGGAGCAAACAACCAGTGTGTTGCCACCAAAAACCCATGTGCAACGCCTGTGCAGCCTGCACCCACATAGTCAACATAAGACTGGGTAACCGAGTCACAAACAAGCAACAAACTTGCAGGACCCCGGGCCGAAGGTGTCACCGACCCCACAGGCTGCAGACGGAGGCAAAACAGTGAGAGCCACCTGAGACAAGGGGACTGAGCAACCCTCAAACTCGCACAAAGCGAGGGGAAGACTCCGGGGCCACATCCATCGGGCTCACGCTGTCCCTAGGGGTTTCCAGGGTCCTGAGCGTTACTATAAGAGGACTCACGCTCAGGTAATCCTAGGCAGGGTACTGCTAACCGGCACCCATGACTACCAAACAATGTTCTAAGAGCTGAACCCCTGGGATGTGTACACTCACTGGGACCTAGCAGGGGGAACCACCGGAAGAAGGAAGAGAACCGGCACAAAGGGGGAAAGAACCAAAGGCAGAACCCCCACCAGGCAGACAAACAAAAAGAAAAAGAAAACCCCGCAAGAGTACAGCAAACCCAGGCGGAACAGAGCCGGCCGCTATGATTGGTGAAAACAAGCTGCGCATCACCCTGCGCCCCGCCAGTGCAAACTGCCCCTTACTCTAAGGCGAACAAGGGAGACAGAACCCCCTATCACACAAAGGGCGGCCGAAAACCAAGCAGCAAACGGCCTAGCAGAAGCAGGACCCAAGGAACTTGTGGAAGGTAACCTCAAGCCCCAAGGGCAGTACTTACAGGGCATCTAAGGAAGGTAACCCTAGGCGCATGTTGCCCGAGTACTGGAGACTCGCTCCCGGCTCATGCACCACCTAGAAGACAGACACCACACTCTAGGTACAATGCTGAAACAACCACTGGAGCCGGAGCACACAACCGGTGCCATTAGCATCAGCCGAAGAACTGAGGTGTGGATCGCCGGCGTGGTAGGTCTGGGGCTACCCCTTTCCCCCCTCCCCTCCTGGGGTGGGGGGAGCTGCACAAACAGCAGCGCGATGATGGGTGACATCATACTGGTTTGCTCGTTTTTGTTTGGGGAGTTCTATCCACTCGTTTGGTTTTTGGTTGCAATTTTCACCAGAATAGGGGTTTGTTTTGGGACGCCTACCTTTCTGGGTGCCTAACCCGGTCGATGGCAGACAGAATGCTTCCAACCACACGGGGGTTTCTATAGGCCATTGCTCCCCTTGCCTCTCTGAGGGGGCCAGGCTCTGGCTCGTGGTTCCTGGTAAGCCCATAAGAACTCCATACACATGATTGATGCCAAAGTCTGACATTAGCATATCAGCCTGGTAAGTTCCGGGGAGCCGTAGGGGCTCCCCCCCAGAAAGACGAAGAAAACCTAAGAGCCAGGGCCCAAGCGGAGTCGAAGGCGAAAGCATGGACGGGCTGACGACATGCGAGGCAAGAGACAAAGAACCAAGACACCGCCTCCCGGAGGATCAGCACAAACAGCTTCAACAGTGTAGCCAATGCCCTGACTGTCGAGGCCAACGCCCCTGACGAAGGACCAGCACTCAATGTCTCCACGTCCTCCCCAAGTTAATCCGTGGACAATTCAAGAATGCAAAAGAAGTTCAAGACCGAGGCCAAATGACCGCAGGCACGAAAGTCCTCAGCAGCCAAGATAGCCGAAAGAGTGGGGACCTGCACGCGCAGCTGCTAAAGGCCAACATCCTGAGGAAGCATAGGAACGAAAAGGCACGCATTGAAGAGTTCCAAATTGCCCCCCTCCCCCCAGGTAAACCTGCAGAACGGTAGTAGCCTCCCGCCATTCCAGCATGCGAGTCCAACATAATCTGTGCCACACTCCCTGAGAAAAAAAGAGGGCAGTCTGTCAGCCATGAAAACCCCAAAACATCAGAATGCACCAAATACAGGGATGAAGAACCGTACTCAAAGGAAGACAGATCCAGCACAGAGGCATACTCCGGCTCTTGCAGGAGGTAAACCGCAAGAGCCTCCCAAACCTCTCTGTGCAGGATGTGAGAGGCAGAAAACCTCTGGAAGGAAGGAGCTGAGGAACCCAGGGAACCCGGAACCGAACCCGGGGAGGGGCCAGTCCCAAATCAAACTCATACAGGGAGAAGGGGGGGAGGGTAAGAAAACCCCTCGCCCTGTAACAAAAAGCCCTGCGACGAGGGCACCAAAACCCAGGCAGGATCAAAGGGGGTCTAAGCACCACGGGGCAACTCCTCCCCAGCCCCGAGAGCCTCCACATCAGGCCCCAGGGCAGAGCCAATCTCCATGCCCTCCAGTCCTGAAGAAAAGGCAAAGTCCTGGGGAAAGGCAGTAAAGGAGGAGGCATGCTGGTTGGACCCTGAAGCCTCGGCAGGAGGAACAGGCTCAAATGCCTCCCTCTCGAAAGGGACAGCCCCCGAAGCTGCCTGAATCTCATCACCAACTAAATCCCGACCCGACACCGAAATCCTGAGATGTTTGGGAGCCGGTAGCAGAGCAAGCCACGCCCACCGGGAAAGGACCTGAAGACGTGGATGGAGCCAAGGTCAAAGTGACCAATGCCCCAGGTCCAAGTCCCTAAAAGCAAAATGAGGCAGCTCCAGGGCATTCGAGCGAGCAACCATCCTAGCCCGTTGCAGAAACCAAAAACCATGATGCAGCGCAGATGCCGTCTAACCCTTAAGAACTTCCAAAGAAGAATGAGTAAACTGAAAAACAAACTGTGTACATGTCTCACAAGACTCCGGGTCGTAGGTGTCACCGACCCAACAGGCAGCATGAATGAGGCAAAACAGGTGACCATCACCCTGAGACTAGGGCAACGAACAACCTTCAAACTCGCACAAGGCGAAATGGGACTGGGAAGATGCATCCATGGGTCAACCAAGCCCCAACGGAGTTTTCTAAGGCCTGTAGGGGATTCAGTCTACGGGAAGCCCAGGCAACAGTGTTGCAAAGCTGGATGAGCCCAAATGAGAATGTCAACAAGGGGAAATAGTGCTTTAACTGGACCCCTGAGAGGTTTACAAGCACAGGGGCCTAAAGAAGGGCCACCAAAATACCTTAGGTGGACTAATAGTCAAACCAGGCAGCCCTCCTCCAAGTAAAAAGAAAAAGAAAAGAAAACTTCACAAAAGCACAACCACAACAGGAGGAACAGGGAACACGGCCGCCGCATTGGTGGGCGTGCCGAGTGGCACCTTGCGCCCAAACCAGCAATAACAATACTTCCTACCCAAGAACAAACAAAGGCCACTAAACCTCAACTGGACCCAAGGGTGGGGCAAGTGCCAAGTAGCAGCAACCCCTACGAAAGTGAAGCCCAAGAGCACCAGGGAAGGCAACCCTAGAACACAAGGGTAGTAGTCACAGAGCGCTTAGGAAAGGAGCCCTAAGCGCATGTAGCCCTCAGTACTATATACTACTCCTGGCCATCATGCCACAAACAGCAAGAAACACCACAAGGGCACAAAATCCAGCTAGAAACTGAGGCTAGAGCAACATCCGCCCCAGAGTGCTTCAGCCACGAACTGAGGTGTGAGGGGGGGCTGGCACGTGGGTTCCGGTCTCCCCCCCCCTTCCCAGGGAAGGGAGGGCTGCGTGGTGGCAGTGAATGACAATTGCTTGTTTGCTAGTTTCCTTTGTTTTCTTTTGACGAGTTCATTTTCTCTGTTCGGTCTTGGATTTTTACAATTTCTACCATGAGAGGCTTGTTTTAAGATGCCTACCTTTCTGGGTGTCTAATCTCAGTCGATGGTAGACAAGGAATACCCCCAAATATACAGGGGTCTCCTTAAGCCATTGCTCCCTGTGCCTCTCTAAGGGGGCCAGGTTCCAGCTCTGGTCCCCGGTAGGCAGGACTCCATTGACTGAAGCCCCAGAATAATATAGCGCATATCAATCCTATAGCTCCAGGGAGCCGGAGGGGCTCCCCATAGAAAAGTTGAATGAACAAAAGTAGGTTATCTTTTATAAAACTCACCACTGTAACTGGGATGGACAGGTCCTGACCATGGTAACAGAGAGCAAGTGCATGGTTGCCTGCTGAAGCAGCAATAACACCTTTCTTCTGTTGTTGTTCTGGCAGCATCAGTAGTGTGTATCTCGCACCACGTTCCTTAGGGAGTAGGTGCAGTTTATCAGCGTGAGCAAGGCAGTAAACAAGAGAGGGAGTGAGTAATTTGTGAGAGGGTACAATGTGTGTCTATAGCTCTAATCTCCTTTAAGTATTGTACTCTATATTCATTTAAACCAATACACATATCTGCAGATCAAGATATGTGTAAGATATTAAAAACAAAATTTTCAGATGTAGCCTACATCCTATCTCAAGGTGGTGTACTCACCTAATTGTGCTTGCGGGGGTTGAGCTCTGGCTCTTTGGTCCCGCCTCTCAACCGTCAATCAACAGGTGGGGGTATACATTATTTGTCAAGTTCTAATCTTCCATACATTTAATCACAGCATTACAATGCCAATACCTTTGCCTGAACAACGTTTTGGGACATGAAGGAGTTTTGAATTTCCTTCTTCTCTTACTGGAATAGGTTTTTCATACTGGAATAGGTTTCTCATACTGGAATCTCATACTCATACTTTCTCAAAGGTTTACTTCTCATACTGGAATCTCTCTATACCAGTAATATCTTGCAAAATGTTTCCATCTCAGTGTGCAATGAGTGGAACAGTTGTGGCAAAGGTTTGTTTAATATCCTCAGCTATCTCTTATGTACAGCACTCCTTTCCCTCTGCAATGTACTTCTACTCAATACATCAATATCAACTCCAAAGGCAGAAACAGTTGGGGCTACCACCATAAAAGTACTACTATCACTTGCTTTTATCATATTTAACACAGTTAAAAAAATTAATTTTTCAAAATTTCAATCATCTGGCGGCAGCAAGACTAGTAACTGTGTGACTCATCATAGATGCAAAGTGCCTTGTATAGTGACTGTTGTAAGCCTCTTGTTGATCACTTATGACACAAAAGAATATTGATGTGTGTATTTGTGTGGGTGATTAAATATGTATGTGTATGTATATATGTATACGTATATATATACAGTATATGTACATGTATGTATGAGAATGTGTACATGTATATATAACATTAATAATTTTGTAACTAGCGTCAAAATTTTTTTATTTGCTTAGCTAAACGAACTAGAGGGTTCAGTTCCTGAACCGATTATGTGCCTCTGTAATCCTTTACACCACCGCCCATGGGATGGGTATGGGGTGCATAATAAAGAAAGAAATTGAATTGGCAGCAGCACTAAATATGATTTTATTTTGCCGAAATTTAGTGTGTGCAATTCTCTAACAACTAGTAACACAATGAGATGCTATGCTAATTAATTATAAAAAATAAATTAGACCACTAGTTATCCTGCACCTAGTAAATGATGAGAGCCAAGTGCAGATCCTGTTATTTTATCTTAGTACAGTGGTGCCTCGATTAACGAATTTAATCCGTTCCAGCACCGAGCGCGTCATGTGAAACGCTCGTCTTGCGAAACAATAACAACCCTGTCATTGGAGGCGTCTGAGAACCAGCGGGAACGCTTGGAAGCATCATGTGGTTTCCATATGCAGGCGAAGAGTCACAATAACGTGGCTGAAGTATGTTGACCAGACCACACACTAGAAGTTGAAGGGACGACGACGTTTCGGTCCGTCCTGGACCATTCTCAAGTCGCTTGTGAGTGGTCCACAAGCGACTTGAGAATGGTCCAGGACGGACCGAAACGTCGTCGTCCCTTCAACTTCTAGTGTGTGGTCTGGTCAACATCATGTGGTTTGCTTGTTAATCGAGTGAAAGCTCGTCAATCGAGACAAATTTTTTGCGAGTGGCTTGCTCGTTACTCGAAATGCTTGCAACTGGAGTCGCTCGTCATTCGAGGTTCCACTGTATCTCTCATTTGTTTATTATTTATTTATTTATATATACAAGAGTTCTTACATTCTTGTACAGCCACTAGCACGCATAGCATTTTGGGCAAGTCCTTAATCATAATTTTCACACACATACATCCCCAAGAAGCAGCTCGTAGCAGCTGTAACTCCTAGGTACCTATTTACTGCTAGGTGAACAGGCACATCAGGCTGAAAGAAACTCTGGCCATTTGTTTCTGCCTCCACCGGGAACTGAACCCGGACCTTTAGGACTATGAACCCCGAGCGCTGTCTACTCAGTCGTCAGGCCCCCAAATCTGATACAACATGATACAAACTATTCTATGAAATAAAATTAACTACAACACAAAAGACTGGCCAGAAGGAATAAGTACACAGAATCACTGAAATAAAATACTGGAATGGATGGAATTGAAAACTGTGTAAATACAATATGCCATTAATGGTGAATGTATATACAGTTTAACCAGCTCATTTTCTCATCTTCTTTTAAATATTTCAATATCTTAGGTGTACTGCTAACCTTGAAGCTGCCAGTATACTGGTTAAACTCTTTCTTGAAGAATATCTCCATGTCAGTGAAACTGGACATGTGAGACTTGGTGCAAGGCGTGTTCATAATTCCAGACTTGATCTTAAAAGCGGCAGCACTCACATCCTGAAATATGAAAATAACAACATCCTTAATACAATTATTTGAGCAATTAGGAGCACAGGTGTATTGTGGCTTGCTACAATGAGGGAATCATCATCTGTCATCTACTAGGTGCCATCCATTGTGGAGTTCTCTGGCCTACCTGGGACCCACAGCCAGAACCTGGTTCCCTTACATACACTCACATAAACATACACTCACTCCACACATTCTCTTGTGCTATTTACACAAAAAACAAAAATGAACCAAACCTTGTTTTTAAATGATATTCTTGATCTGAAACTTTTCCTTGATAGGTCCAATAAAACCTATCAGCACTACACCAGAAATAAATATCCCTTTGATATCCCCAGTCAAACTAAATCTATGCAATCGACTTGATAATGGTCCAGAACAGACCGAAACGTCGTCGTCTCCTCATCTTCTGGTGTGTGGTCTAGTTCTCATACGAAATTAGGTACTTTTTGGTTTTACTTTTGAATAAGGCATAGGTTTGACAATTTTGTAATTCATTAGGGAGTGAGTTCCATAGACTGCGGTACTTTTTTTGCATTCAATGTTTGCACAGATTTAGTTTGACTCTGGGGGATATCAAAGAGATATTTATTTCTGGATTGGTGCACATGGATTCTATTACACCGATCACAGAAAAGTTTCAGATCAAGATTAGCATTTAGGAACAAGATTTTGTACATGTAAAGAGCACATGAGAATGTGTGGAGTGAGTGTATGTATAGCATGTTAAGGGACATAAACAGAGAGGCTGTGTGTTGTCTGCAGACAGTTTGCAATAGTTCTGATAGCAGATTTTTGCAGAGTGATAATGGCTTGAGGTAATTTGCAATGGTTGAGCCCTATGCACAGATACCGTATGTAAGATAGGGATAGATTAGCATGCAGTATAATGAGAAGAGAGTAGAGATGGGAACATAATATCTGAATTTAGAGATTATACCGACCGTTTATGAGACACTTTTGGCTATGTGTTTTATGTGGTGCTGAAGTTCAGCCTCTTGTTTATGTATAGGCCAAGGAACTTTTAATAATTTTTATTGCTAATGTTATCATTGTCTATCTGAAGTTGAATTTGATTTGAAGATTTAATACCAAATAAAATGTAGTACAGCGACACACCTTGGTTTACGAACTTTATTTACAGACTTTTGGGTTACGAGCCCAAGTTCTTTGTAAAATGTGACTCGGGTTACGAGCTTTGCTGCAGGTAAATTTTGTTGATACACGTATAGACGACCTAGCATGGTTTTCCTTGTGGCACAGTTGCTCGCGCTTCAGGTTTACCAGTGCTGCCATGTTTTACCAGTTTTCAGTTTAACCATGCACTTAGTGAGGCTCACGCATGAATTCTTTGTAAAGCCTTTCATGTTTTTTTTTTTTTGGGGGGGGGGGGGGATTTTGAACATAAAAATAATTATACAGTATATCATGCCATGGGTCACAAGAAAGTCAGTGGTAAGGTTCAACCTAAGAAAACACATGTGAGGATGACCATAGAGGAAAATCAAAGAGATCATTCGTAAACATGAAGATGCCGTGCGCTTAAAAAGTTGTGTGCAGTATGGGAAGAAATGAAAAGATTTGTTGAAACGACTCACCCAAATCAAACTGCAGTAGGCTGTTGCCTTAACCTTTTCAATGACACTGATGCCTCGCTACAGACAAATGTTAAAACGTAGGGAAAAAGTTTCTATGTAAATGTTCTTAATGAGAAAAACAAGCAGTGAGCCACAATCAGGTCCTAGTGGTATGCAGACAAAACGTAGGAGAGAGAGTACTTGAGAGAAGTCCTCACTGCCTGATATTATAATGGAAGGGGACTCCCCTTCCAAACAGTAACACCTCTCCCCCCCCCCACCACCATTCTCCTCACCATCTTCCATACACCAACAGGAGTCATCAAAATAAAGGTAAGATATAACTTGTACATACTATAGTACTAATATTTGATGAGAATAGGTATGATAAGTATTTATAAGTTAATATTTTTGGGAGGTGGAGGATTAATTAAATTTACATTATTTCTTATGGGAAAATCAGTTTCGGGTTACAAACCATCTCTGGGAACGGATTAAATTCGTAAACGGAGGGGCCATTGTAGGTCTTTTCTATGTCTAGTGTGAGTTTGTGGGTTGACATCCATGAGTGGATGTTTTTAATTCATTTTTACAATAAACTTAGTGTAGGGGATGTGGTCAAAATAGATGAAGGTAAAGTAGCAATGGCATCATTGGTACTCTTTTTGGGAACGGAAGCCAAACTGGCAGGGACTTAATACATTGAGTGTTACAAGGTAGGAATAGAGCTGTTTGTTAATAATATTTTGAAATATTTTTGAGATTACAGTATAGGTAGATTTGATATTGGTCTGTATTTGTTTGTCAGCTGTCTCGCCTCCTTTATGAACTGACGTCACTCTTGCTTTTTAAGGACATCAGGAAAAGTATGACACTAGAGATTTGTTGAATAGCAGAACTATGAGTAGAACAAGAGCAGGGGCAGTACTCTTATATACCATAAATGGCATTTCACTAATGTTATTAGCTTTGGTTTTAGTGATGAATTTTGGATATAATGTCTATCAGGCTGACTGGTACAAGGAGTAGAGTTAGGATAGCTGACGGTGAGATATGTAGTAACATGTGTCTGGGTCTCTGGGATTTTTCTGGCAAGATTAGCACCAATTGATGAAAAGAAGCTATTCAATTCAGTTGCAGTTTCTAAGTATGTTGCAAGTGTGTAACCATCTTTGGACAGATGTTCTGTGATTTTTATGTAATTGTTAATTAGATCCTAGGATGTTAGAGATGGCTTTCCATATACATTTCATATTTCCTTTTGCTTCTTTAAATCTATTCTCATAAAAGGAAAATTTGGCTCTTCGTGTTATATTGGTACGCACTAATAAGTATCTCTTGACTACTACTTTTAAAATTAGGCCAATCTTATGTTTTTTATATTCGTATTTCTTGTTAAATGCTTCAAGTATGCCAATTGTGAGCCAGGGGTTATTTAATCTTCTGGCAGTTACTTACTTAGTGAGGAGAGGACAATGTGTGTTGTAGAGGCTTAGAGTTTTGTAGAGAAAGATCTCGGCTAATGAATTTATATCCTGTGTGTTATCGAGTTCAGATTCCCAGTTTGTATTATAAAGTGCATTTATGAGGTTCTTATTGCTGCTTTGCTGTGTAGTCTAAAGGTAAGTTTCTTGGTATCCGAGGGTGTTAGGTCCATGTTTGCTGAGAGGAAGGTAGGATTTGATTACATTCAATGGTTGTTTTCTAGGGGGGAGCCACTTGAAGCTAACTACCCACAAAGAAGGAAGAAATGGACACTTACCAGGGAGGAGGGAGCACCTCAGGTATCATAAAATAAGACAGTCGACCGAGAAAGCCAACCCAGGGCCACACGGGCGCCGAGGTCCGGGAACATTGACCAAGTACCCCCCCAGAGCTCCCATGCCCGAGTATTAGCCCAGGACATATTATCAAAAACTAAGCATTGAATGTAATGAAATAACATTTTCTGGACAAGTCCCAGAGGCTCCCCAGAACTTACTGGGCTGATATGTATGTATTAGACCATGGCATCAGTCAATTTGATTGAAGTTCTATGCCTACCGGGGACCACGAGCCAGAACCTGATCCCCCTCAGAGAGGCACAATGAGCAATGGCCTATAGAAACCTCCCCATGTGGTTGGAAGCATTCCATATCTGCCATCAACTGGGTTTGGCACATAGAAAGGTAGGGGTCCCAAAACAAACACCACCTGGTCAAAAATTGCTACAGAAAACCGAACTATCAAGCAGAACTCCCCATCCACCGGTGTTCTGGTCGGGAGCCGGTCGGCTGAGCGGACAGCACGCTGGACTTGTGATCCTGTGGTCCTGAGTTCGATCCCAGGCACCGGCGAGAAACAATGGGCAGAGTTTCCTTCTCCCTATGCCCCTGTTACCTAGCAGTAAATAGGTACCTGGGTGTTAGTCAGCTGTCATAGGCTGCTTCCTGGGGGTGGAGGCCTGGTCGAGGACCGGGCCGCGGGGACACTAAAAGCCCCGAAATCATCTCCAGATAACCTCCAGATAATCCGAAAACAAGCAAACAAGCATGACGTCACAACCACCGCCATGCCGCTGTCTGCACAGCTCCCCCCTCTCCCTGGAGGGGGAAGGGGAGGTCCCAGACATCCGTGTCGGCTATTCCACCTCGGCTCAGGCTGAATATCAAAACACAAAAAACACCGACCTGTGAGAGGGAGGGTTGCGGGGGAGCTTCTGGACTCGCCCAGGAAAATGGCATTTCATTACATTCAACACTGGTTTTCTGTGGAGAGCCCCTTCGGTTCCCAGAGCCACCTAACCAAAGATGAAGTAAAAGAGGGACTTACCCAGGAGGCGACCGCCACTTGTTCCTCAACTCAAAGTCTAGACAACTGGCTGCAACCTGTGACCCAGGGCTATACACGCCCGAGAAGGCGCCAGGAACATTAATGAGGTACCGTGCGGCCAGGAACATTAACGAGGTACTGTGCAGCCAGGACCCTGTTTAACCTCCAAAACCCTGTGCCCGAATGTCAGCCCAAAACCCACCCATTACCAAAAACAGCAGCCAAAGCGCGATTTATGAACGTCTTGGGCACGGGAATAGACCGCAGGCTGGTTAGATCGAATAATCCTGCGGACGACCTGAGAGACCCACACCCTGGAACGGGGAAAAAGGGAAACTGGGTCCACCCAAAGCGTGTCCCCTACCATGGAGGCCGTGGCATGCAAATAATGACGAAGAGCCGCAACCGGATACAAAACATGATGCACCCTGGCCGAACCAACCAAGCATCAAGAAACCCAGGACCCCTTCGAAAAACAGAAGACTCATTCTTCGCCAGAAAAGGAGGAGACGGCTGCAAACGAACAAAACGACCACCAGGACTGAAAGAGCAGAAAACCCTGCATCGGAGGAGAGCATGAAGCTCCCTGACCCCTCCTCCCCCCCCCCCTGAGGCCAATGCCAACAAGAAAAGAGCCTTAGAAAAACAGTTCTAAATCTATAAGGCCACCACAAACTGAGGAAAAGAGAGAAAAGAGAGCACCCAGTCCAACGACCACGACGGCTCTGGTGGTGCACGAGCAGGCCGGAGGTGAAACAATGCCTGAGAAAGCTTGTGGAAAGAAGCAGAAGTAACATCCACCCCAAACGCAAGCTGAAGCCACTCTTCCAGCGCCATATGATATGAGGTGACAGTATTTTGGATAAGATGATGGTCCTGAACAACCAAGAGAGAGAGAGAGAAAGGACAAAACAACCTGATCAGAATCGAAGACAACCTATGAAGAGACAAAAGTGCAGAAAGGACTGCTAGGAAACTTCATACTGCAGTCGAGACGAAACTCGCAGGTGGATCACCATCAACGAAGCCACCTAATCACCATACAAGTGGTGATAAATCTCGGTCAAAAAGACCAGACACGAAGAGTGGAGGAGAAGATTGAACCAGCCAGCTACCGTACTGGACTGATCTGTTGAAAGAGGCGGAGCCACGGGAAGAAGCCTCGGGTTCGAACATCATGTAAGCAGGGCCTGAAATCAGGACTGGGCTGGCCACCTAGGGGCCAACAGGACTATTCTCCCCTAGTAAGTCTCCAAGCGAGCCAGGGACAGGAGCAACAACCAAATTTATGGGAAGAGGTAGAGGTAACCCCACCATGATCAGTCCAGCTGAAAGGTATCGACCCCGACGGCCTTGCGATCAGGGAAGGGCGCCACATACACTGGAAGATGCCTCGACCAGGCCAACACGAAAAGGTCCACCTCCGGGCACCCGAACATCTGGCAGAGCTAACTAAACAAGTCGGCATCGACCCTCCATTCCATGGAGAGGGGTGTTACGACCCTGGGTTCTTCAGTGGAAACCAGAGGTCATATTAAGCTCTAATAATTACCTTACGTTTTTTTGTAATTACCTAAGTGTAATTACCTAAGTGTAGTTACAGGATGAGAGTTACGCTCGTGGTGTCCCGTCTTCCCAACACTCTTTGTCATATAACGCTTTGAAACTACTGACGGTCTTGGCCTCCACCACCTTCTCCTCTAACTTGTTCCCACCGTCTACCACTCTGTTTACGAAAGTGAATTTTCTTATACTTCTTCGGCATGCGCCTGTCGATGCGCATTCCTATCTTCCTTGCCAGACGTAAGACGAATCTTGTTTCTCACAGAGCATTATTAACTATCCTTAGAACGAGTAAAGTAAACAATATTGTACATCGGTGAAGATTTGTAATGTGTATAAGCTGCATGATCAATTCGGCTCTTCCCGGCACCATAATAACTCGGGAGCTCTGGATGGACGTTGGCTGCCTTCTTCTCTGGCTGGTGGCGTGGTGTCCACAACTCTACTGTGTTGCTCTGTATCCCTCTCCTCTCCCTCCTCCTCTTCCCTTACCTTATCCTGTGTCTAGTTTACAAAGCTAAGTATAGTGCTGCATTCTCGTTTTTTTGCATAAGTTTGTAGTAATGGTATAGGGTATCGCTAGTGTTTATATTGCTAATTTACTCTAAAAGGGGCTCAGTGGAACCATGTGTTTCTTCAGTGGTACCAAGCTATCTAGAGTCCTTGCTAGTGTCCCTTGCCTAGTAGACTTTACCCTAGCTTGTCCCAAGTGTAAGCCTTGTATCCTGCCTACGTGGACCAAGGTAGTTAACGTAAGATAGTGTGGTAAAGTAATTATTGTTATTGTTGTGAATGTATATGGGGGGTTGTTAAGAGGTTTTAATAAATAAGTTAGTTTTTGAGGTGTATCCCTTACACCTCATTGTAGTGGTGTAGTTAATTGTATCCCAGACGACAGATCTGTTCTAAAACCTTAAAGTATAAACAGGAACCTATGTTCCTTAGGGGTCGGGCCTAATTGTGTCACTACCCTGTTACACCTTGATTCTAACTGCTGACCCTGCTCCATAATACTAGATCCCTCATAGCAGTACACAAGTTTTTAACAAGGGGAATGAACCGGGACAGGCAATCTGCCAGGACATTGGACACCCCCTGGATTTGAACTGCCAGGAGAGCCAAACTCTGAAAACTCATCAGACAAGTCACCCGAAGCGACAAGCCCCAAAGAGCCAGGACCACATCAAACCTCCGCGGTTCAGACAATGAACCACTGAATAGAGCCGGAATAGCAATCTGAATAGAGTCGGATCGTCGATCCGCGAGCAACTGGAACCCTATGAAGAGAAAGCCACACCGCTGCGAACGCCCCCACCGAGCTGTGAGCCTGACGGAAGGACGGACCCCACTGCCCCCGGCCAGCCTGGTGAGCACTGGTCACAAAGCCCCAGAAGAGAGACGAAGTGTCCATGAACACATCGAGCGTGGGCTCAGGTAGGTGCCATGACACTGAACCCCGAAAAACCCAAAGAGGAAGCCAGTGATGCAGCAGCCGACGTAAGTCCCGGGGTCCGAACCCAGAGATCGCGAGAGCAGCAGAAGCGATGTCCCCGAAGGAACCAAAACAGCCGCCGAAGCCAGATCTGACCCAATGAGTAGACCAGTATGGTGAAATTCAGACTCCCGCACAGCTACTCCAACAACGGACGAGTGACCCGGGTGCCCCCCCTAAAACAGCTGAAGGCGGGACCGTAACCGCTGCAATGCCGAAGGGAGGGAGAGACAAGGAAGCACTCTGAGAGTCCCACACAAGACCCAGCCAAGTCCAAACCTTAGTAAAAACCAAATGGGACTTCCTCCAGTTCATCAAGAACCCGAACCAGTCGAGCTGGGAAAGAACCAAATCCCAGGCAAGCAGACGTGCGGACCGGCTGGAAGCCCAGACCAGCCAGCCGTCGAGGTAAGCAAGAACCCGAACCCCTAACAGACACAAATGGGTCACCACGCACGACCTGGGTGAGGTGTGTAAAAATGCGAGGCGCCAGACTCAAGCTGAATGGAAGGCAACGGCTGTAAGCTTGTCGCCCCATGACAAAACCGAGCCAGTCCCTGAACCCCGGATGAATCGGGACATGTCAATACGTGTCCCGGAGGTCCAGGGGCACCATCCAAGCAACAGGCTCCAAAAGAAGCCAGACCTGGGACAAAATGGTCATCCAAAATGAAGCTCAAAATACCAAGGAGTTCAGACAGGACAAGGTCCAGAATGAACCTCAGATCCTCACAGTTCTCGGAACTAGAAACAGGCAGGAAACCCACTAGAGGGATGTGGTCATTTCGACCACACCCAAGCACACTCACACCAAGATGACCTGGCAGAGTGCAAGAGAAGAGGCCTGCCTCGTGAACCCTGAACCTCCTGAAGGAGGAGGAGCCACCCAACGCTACCACAGGCTGAAGGAAACGACCCAGAACGCCCAAAAACCTTGGGACAAGGTGTGAGCAAACAGAGCAAGCCTCCCCCCCCCACCCCAATGTCAACGGGGTGAACCGCAAAAGGGCCGATGCCCTTTATTCAAACCCAAATGATGTGCTGACCAGAAGCCATCGGGTCCAAAGGAAGCGCCGGCTTCTAATCTGGCACTACTAGCCCAGTACAACCGGAGGAACCCCGAACCCTGGCATGACCCCTCCAGGAACGATCCCCAAAGCCCCTCCCACCCTCTCCCAGAGAACCAACAAGTCTGACATAGTGCGACAGCTAGTTGAAGCCGCTTGCAGATACTGCATAACCACAGAATCCACAAACAGTAACGGACAAAAAGGTGATAAAACCTAAGAGCCAGAGGCCCACGCAGATTCCAGAGAATGAGCGAGCACAGCCTACCGGCATGCGAGGAGGGCGGCAACGAACAGAGGCACTGCCTCCTTCAGAATAGGAGCATACAACTTCAATAAGGCAGCCGACGCCTGAGCCGCCAAGGCAAGCGCGCCAGACACAGGCCCAGTCTCTAGCACCTCCACATCCTCCTCAAGCCAGTTCAAATACAACTCAAGCAGGGAACAGAAATGCAAAACCGAAGCCAAGTGCCCCCCGGCACGCAAGTCGTCAGCCACCAGGGACACCAAAAGGGCAGGAACCTGGACATGGAGCTGCACCTGACCGATATCCTTAGGAAGAATGAGGGGCAAACAAGCACGCATTGAGGTGCTCCAACTTGCCCCCCCCCCCAGGTAAATCTGAACTACAGTAGAAGTTTCCTGCCACTAAAGCATGCAGGTCCGACAGAAAGAATGCCACGCCCCCAACGAAAAGAAAGGGCAGTCTGCTAACCAAGATGAATCCGGTACCTCATAATGCACCCAATAAGGAAAA
>WNGS01164779.1:47123-85395 GCA_020271785.1 Procambarus virginalis | reverse complement strand
TCTATCCACTTGTGTCAGCATCGTTTAGTAGCAATATTTCACCAGAATAGGGATTGGTTTTGGGATGTTTACCTTCCTGGATGCCTGATTGGTTGATACCTGAGTTGATGGGGTTCTGGGAGTTCTTCTACTCTCCAAGCCCGGCCCTGAGGCCAGGCTTGAACTTGTGACGAGTTTGGTCCAATAGGCTGTTGCTTGGAGCGGCCCGCAGGCCCACATACCCACCACAGCCCGGTTGGTCCGGCACTCCTTGGAGGAATAAATCTAGTTTCCTCTTGAAAATGTCCATGGTGTTCAGCAATATTTCTTATGCTTGCTGGGAGGTGTGTTGACAACCAGGACCTCTGATTTATACAGTGTTCTCTGATTGTGCCTATGGCACCCCTGCTCTTCACTGGTCTATTCTGCATTTTCTTCCATATCGTTCACTCCAGTACGTTGTTATTTTACTGTGTGTAGATTTGGTACTTGGCCCTCCAGTATCTTCCACATGTATATTATTTGATATCTCTCTCGTCTTCTTTCTAGTGAGTACATTTGGAGGGCTTTGAGACGATCCCAATAATTTAGGTGCTTTATCTCGTCTATGCGTGCCGTATATGTTCTCTGTATTCCCTCAATTTTCAGCAATCTCTCCTGCTCTGAAGGGGGAAGTGAGTACTGAGCAGTACTCAAGACGGGACAACACAAGTGACTTGAAGAGTACACCACTGTGATGGGATCCCTGGATTTGAAAGTTCTCATAATCCATCCTATCATTTTTCTGGCTGTCGCAATATTTGCTTGGTTATGCTCCCTAAACGTTAGGTCGTCAGACATTATTATTCCCAAATCCTTTACATGCTGTTTTCCTACTATGGGTAAATTTGATTGTGTTTTATACCCTGTATTATGTTTAAGGTCCTCATTTTTACCATACCTGAGTACTTGGAAATTATCACTGTTAAACATCATGTTACTGGTTCCCATATTAGTTTGGGAATTTATCACTGTTAAACATCATGTTACATGCCTGACCCGGTCAATGGCAGACACAGAATGCTTCCAACCACACGGGGGTGTCTATAGGCCATTGCTCCCCATGCCTCTCTGAGGGAACAGTTTCTGGCTCTTGGTCCCTAGTAGGCCCACAGAACTCCATACACATGACTGATGCCAAAGTCTGACATTAGCATATCAGCTAGTAAGCTCCGGGAAGCCGAAGGGGCTCCCCTCAGAAAAACACGGAGTAGGCGGGCCCGAAGAGCCAAAAGCAACCACCGCAAGCACAACAAGAGGAGCACAGAGGAGCACACCACGAGCGTAGCTCTCATCCTGTAACTACACTTAGTAATTACACTTAGGTAATTACAGTGAGAAATAAGTATAAACTTACCAAAACAACTGACAACACCTCAGCAGAGATGCAGGAAAAAACAGAGCAATCCACACACCACCCCACCCCTAAAAAAGCAAACATAACCAAAACCAGATATATGTCACAAAATGGAACGACAGTCCCCAAAAGAACTAGAGCACATAAACTAATCGCAAAATGCCCCACAGAAAATCCCAGCATTGAATGTAATGAAATGCCATTTTCTGGGAGAGTCCAGTAGGTGCCCTGGAGCTATCGGACTGATAATTAGCCATATTAGTCAGGGGCTTCAGTCATATGGAGTTTGCATGTCTACCAAAAACCATGAGCCAGAACTAGTTCCCTCAGATAGACAAAGGGAGCAATGTCATATGAAAACTCCATTCTTGAGAGCATATTCATGTCTGCCATTAACCTGGGTTGGGCACCCAGAAAAGTAGGTGCCCCAAAACAGACCCCTCCTGGTAGAAAAATTGCAACCTGAGACCAAACAAAGCATAGGAACTCCCCACAAGGAAAACAAGATAACAAGCAAAACATCATCACACAGCGCACCTCCCCACCAAGTTGGCCGCCAGATCGCCAGTTTGGAGATGCTAAATGAAAACAAATCCTCCAACCAGAGGGAGGGTGCCAGGGAGTCTTAAAGACTTGCCCAGAAAATGGCATTTCATTACATTCAACCCTGGTTTTCTGTGGGGAGCCCCATCACCTTCCTGGAGCTAGTTACCCAAAGATCAGTAAAAGAGGGACTTACCCGGGAGGTGGCCACACAGTATGACTCATGATGAAGATGAGACAACTGGCTGCAACCACCAACCCAAAGCAACACAAGACCATAGAGGGCCCAGCACATTAACGAGATAATGGGCAGCCAGGACCCTGTTCAACCTCCAAAAACCCTGTACCCGAATGTCAGACCAAGACATGTTCGCAAACACAGCAGCAAGAGCTGCGAATTTCTGAACATCGTCTGCGCAAGGGTAAACCGCATGCTGGCTAAACTTAATGATCCTGCAGATGACTTGAGATACCGGAGCCCTGGAACAGGCAACAAGGGATACCAGATTAACCCAGAGCGCGTCCTCAGCAACAGAAGCTGAGGCACACAGATAATGGTGTAAAGCAGCAACCAGACACAAAACATGATGCACTCTCAGTTTGACTAACCAAGAATCAATAACCCATGGACCCCCTCCAGAAGCTTGCCATCTCCTTTTTGTCAGAAAACAAGGTGGCTGCAAGCGAACAAAACGTCCACCAGGACCAAAAGAGCAAAAGCCTCTATGCCGGAGCAGAGCATGAAGCTCCCCGACCATAATCCCCAGAGGCCAAAGCCAGCAAAACATCTTGGACCAAAGGGGCCACCACAAACGAGGAGGAGAGAGAAAGGAAAACACCCAGTTCAAGGACCAGGACGGCTCAGGCGGCACATGAGCAGGCCAGAAGTGGAAAAATGGATGAGAAAATTTATGATATGGAGCAGAAGTGATATTCACCCTGAACGCAGGCTGGAGTGGCTCTGCCAGTGTTGCACGATATGAGGCAACAGTATTCGGAGTAAGATGTTGGTCCTGAAAGAGCCAAGAAAGAAAAGACAAAAAAATCCAATTCGAAACCGAAGACAACTTACGAAGGAAAAGGAAGTGGCAAAAAGGCCGCAAAGAACTTCATACTGTTGCTGAGAAGAAGACCACAATTGGGACACCATTAGAGAAGCCACCTGGCCACCATACAGATGGTGGTACATGCAGAAATACCTTCGCATCAGAAATACCAGATGCGAAGTGCAGAAGAGTTGAGTGAACCAGCCTTGTACCAGACTGGCCCGATCTGCTGAAAAAGGCGGAGCTGCGGAAAACATCCCAGGTTTCGACACCGAGCAAGTAGCTCCTGAAATCAAAGCTGGACTGGCCAGCATGGGCTACAGGAACGACTCTCCCATGATAGGACTCAACCAAGCCAAAACCCAAAGCAACAGTGAGACCAGGGGGAAAGAGGTCCCACAGTGACGGCTCCGCAGTCAGGGAAGGGCGCCACATATATCGCGAGACGCCAGGACCAATGTGAGAAGGTTCACCTCCGGGGTCCTGTACGTCCGGCAGATCCAACTGAAGGAGTTGCCGTCAAACATCCATTCCATGGACAGGGGAATGAAATGTGACAGGCCGTCCACCGGGACGTTGGACACTCCCCGGATGTGAACTGCACAGAGAGCTAAACCCAGAAAAACCAGCAGACGAGTAACTTGAAGCGACCGACCCCAAAAAGTGAAGGACCGAAGAGAACCCCTGCAATTAAGACAATGAACCACCGGAGAGCAGTCTGAAGGGAGCCGGATTGTAGGTTTGGGTTCCTGAGCAACCCGAACCCTCTGCAGTAAAAGCCAAACCACCTCAAACTCCCACACAGTGCTGTGACCCCAACAGAAGGATGGGCCCCACCGCCCTTGACTGGACTGGTGAGCACTGGTCACAAAGCCCCAGCCGAGAGACAAGGCATCCATGAACACATCGAGCGAGGAGAGGCGCCAAGGCACCGAACCCCAAAAAACTTGAAGAGGAAGCCGGAGTCGCAGCAACCGACGCAAGGCTGACACAGTGGGCAAATCCAGCGGTCGCGAGAGAGACGGAAGGGATGGCCCTGAAGGAACCAGAACAGGCGCTGAAGCCATACCCGACCCGGTGGGTAAACCAGCACGGCAAAGTTCAAACTCCTGCACAACTGCTCGAGCAACTTACAAGTTACCCGGGACCCCACCAGAAACAGCTGAAGGTAGGACTGCAGCCACAGCAACACTGCAGGAGTGAGAGACATGGAAGTGGCCTGAGAGTCCCACACGTGGCCCAGCCAGGTCCAAACCTGGGATGGAACCAGAGGGGACTTCCTCCAGTTCACCAGGAACCCGAACCCGGTGAGCTGGGAAAGAACCAAACCAATGGTGAGCAGACAAGCAAACCGACTGGGAGCTAACACCAGTCAGTCGTCTAGGTAGGCCAAAACCCGAACCCCAAGCAGACGCTGATGGGCCACCATTTCCTGGGCTAGATGCATGAAAACGTGAGGTGCCAGATTCAAGCCAATCAGAAGGCAACGAAAGCGGTAAGCACGTTGCCCCACGATGAAACTGAGCCAGTCCCTGAATCCCGGATGAACCGGAACGTGCCAATATGCATCCTGGAGGTCCAGAGATACCATCCAGGTGCCCAGTTCCAAGAGGAGTCGGACTTGGGACAAAGTGGTCATCCGAAAAGAAGGGGCAAGAAATCCAACGATTCAGATGATTCAAGTCCAGAATGAAACGAAGATACGCACAGTCCTGTTTCGGTACTCTAAACAGGCGGAGGAAAGCCACTTGAGGGAGGAAGCTGGTTCGACCACGCTCAAGTGTACCTACTCCAAGGTGACCCCGACAGAGCAAAGGGAAAGAAGCCTGCCCCGCAGGCCCCAAACCCCCCAAAGGGGAAGGAGCTGTCCAATGCTACCACAGGGCAGAGGACACAACCCGAAATGCCCATGAATCATGGTACCAAGCATGAGCAAACATACTGAGCCTTCCTCCCAGCGCCCCATCAATAGATCGAACTGCAAAAGGGCCGACGCCCTTAACAGAAGCCAGGCCTATGAACAGAGTGAGCAGTGTGTCGACTAGACGACGCCAGTTCCAAAGAAGGCGCCAGCCCAGAAACTGGCACCAAAGGCCCACCTTGACTAGAAGAACCCCGAGCCTGGCACGACCCTTCTGTGAGGGCCCCGAGAAAGGCCACCCCAATGACCAGCAAATCTGATAGATGATGACAACTAGACGAGACCGCCTGCAGAAACTGAGTCACAGCACTTTCAGCAAACAATAATGGGCAAAAAACCAGCGTTGAATGTAATGAAATGCCATTTTCTGGGTGAGTCCCGGAGGCTCCCCGAAGCTTACCTGGCTGATATGCTAATGTCAGACTTTGGCATCAGTCATGTGTACAGAGTTCTTATGGGCCTACTGGGGACCATGAGCCAGAACCTGGCCCCCTCAGAGAGGCAAGGGGAGCAATGACCTATAGAAACCCCCGTGCGGTTGGAAGCATTCTATGTCTGCCATCGACCGGGTTAGGCACCCAGATAGGTAGGCGTCCCAAAACAAACCCTATTCTGGTGAAAATTGCAACCAAAAACCAAACGAGTGGATAGAATTCCCCCAAACAAAAACGAGCAAACTAGTATGATGTCACCCATCATCCCGCCGCTGTTTGCGCAGCTCCCCCCCTCCCTGGGAGGGGGAAGGGGTAGCCCCAGACCTACCATGCCGGCAATCCACACCCCAGTTCTGAGGCTGGATGTTAAAACACACAAAAAAAATGCCGACCGGAGGGAGGGAGGGAATCCGGGGAGCCTCTGGGACTCGCCCAGAAAATGGCGTTTCACTACATTCAACACTGGTTTTCTGGGGGGAGCCCCTACGGCTCCCCGGAGCTAACTACCCACAGAGGAAAAGAATAGGGACTGGCCTGGGAGGCGGTCGCTGCACACTATTCAACCCGAAGTCGAGACAACAGGCTGCATCCGCCGACCCAAAGCGACACAGGCCCGACTGGGCCCAGGAACGTGTACAAGGTAACGAACAGCCAAGGACTCTGTTTGATCACAAAATTCCCCATGCCCGAACGTCCACCAGGGCACAGTACAAAAGACGGCGGCAAGAGCCGCCACTTGCGGATGTATGGGCACAGAGATAGATGCAAGCAGAGAGCCTTAACCCTCAAACCGCGCATATCATATATAAATGATATCAGTGACAAAACCGAAACCGCGCACATCATTTATATATGATTTCGTGTCTAGCGCTATAATTTAAACGCCCCGCCTGGGATAGGGGCAGCTATAGTACAGCCCGACTGATAGTTGCCAGATGCCACCTAGAAAAAAAATCCAGCCCAACATTCTTGGGTGTGAGAGCGTCAGTATTGAGCAAGCCACCAGGCTGGCGCACGCAGCACGAGCTCACAGCACCGCTGTTCAGCTTGTGACCACAGCATCGCCTACAAATGCCATAATATAAATGATACTGCTATTATTTAGCAGTGATAGTATTACTGAAGACCCCTGACTTTGATAAAACTGACCAGGATTCTGATAACAGCTTGATTGTGGTGATATTTAGCGCTGTGCTCGATGGAGGGAGGAGTACGGCTGTGGAGGGAGGGTTGTGGCGTCGTCTTCTGACTGTGTGTGGCCACCATTTATTGACTGCACTCACCATACCAGCTTAGTGGTTCGCTATGGTGAACACAAATGTAGATACTTATATATAACGTGTATAGTGTGAGATAACAGCGAGAGGAGTAGGTTGGGAGCCGCCATTTTGGTGAAGAGGAGCGTCGTCTGCACGACTTGGCATGTTGTTTACTGATGGACTATGGTCTTTGGGCACCATACCAGCTTATTTGTACAAGTATGGTGAATAAAACAGGTAGATACTTATATATAATGTGTGTATATAGCGTAATAACACCACAACCAATATTGTTGGAGGAGAAATATTAGTGCGTCTGGCCTTGAGGGCGGCCGCCGATCAGCTGACTGTGGAGTAGCTACGTCTTTGTGCCTTTACTCACCATACAAGCTTAGATGTACAGTTATGGTGAACAAAACATGTAAATACGTATATATAACGTCTGTGTATAGTGAATAAATGCAAAAACAGTATTGTGGGAGGTAATGAGGGTGAGTGAGGTGGTGTTGAGGGAGGGGTGGCAGTGAGTGGCTCGCTGGTGTGTGGCGGCCACTCCTCGTTGTTTTTTTGACTCACAAGACCAACTTAGTAGTTCGTTATGGTGAACAAAACATGCAGATACTTATATATAACCTGTGTATATAGTGTAACAACAGCAAAACTATTTGTTTATTGTTTTATGAACATATAATTGAATCACTTATATGCACACCATAATTTTGAGTACAGCGATGGTTCACACATTATAAATAAATATACCACAATTCACTGTATGGAATAATATTACTGCAAAAAACTAAGAAAAAATCAATCAGAGACATTGAAATAATTAGGTAATAATATATTTGTGGCAACTGCCGTCTGACAGCTCGGGCGGAGTAGACCTCGTCTGGCGAAGGCTCTGCCAAGCCCCTTTTTGCCACACTTCCCTACCCTATTGCGGCTAAAATATGCCACCTACGATTTTTTGTTATTTTTTCCGTGATCAGGGAACAAAAATAAACACTTCTATAAGACGAAAGAATTTTTGGATTTTTTTGTTGCGCCTGTGGGTTGAATTCCATTTGGGCCCCTAGCGTTTGAGGGTTANATACCTGATCAACCAGGCTGTGACTCATACGTCAGGCTGCGAGCAGCCGCGTCCAACAGCCTGGTTGATCAGTCCAGCAACCAGGAGGCCTGGTCGATGACCGGGCCGCGGGGACGATAAGCCCCGGAAGCACCTCAAGGTATCAAGGTAAGGTAAGTGACCATATTAATCCTCATTAATTATTGATGAAAATTATCGTTAATGTACCCATTAATGTAGAGAAGACCTTGATCCTTGGCCATCTTGAGAGCATACTCACGACACTCGCCAATATCATTCCCTTTTACAATGACGTTGGCACCATACTGCCTGCATGCCTGCACCTTCATGATGGGAGCTACCAAAGGCATCACCTGGTAGTGGTGGTAAAACAAAGGACTTTGTGAGAAAAATATATATACATAGGTATAAAAAAAAATATGAACATGATAAATTACTTTCTGAGCAAGGCACTCATTTTTTTGCTGATTTAGGCAAAGGCCTGCTGTTCCCTTGGACAGGAGCATATACAGTTTTAGCATTTAAACAATTCAGAGTGAGGATTGTTTACAAATGTCCTCACCTAGTTGTAGTATTGAAAGGAAGACATTAGAATTTTTTAACTCTTAGAGCGAGGTGGTCATAAATATTGCCACCTCACTCATGTGCATAAAAGTATATCTAAACCTATGGAAGACAATACTTTTCTGTCTGTCCGAGGTTGAAAGCCAGATGCTTGGGCATAGCTTCACCCAACTTTCCAAGATGACATGAGGGATATTGAGTGTATATGGGAGTTTGGAATTGGCCCGAGTGCCGCACTTTAAGAAATATCGACATCTATAGGAAACCCCCCACCCGAGATTGTCGTGAAGTCAAGTCTGAAATAGAGGCTGTGGTTTCCAAAGAGTTATTCTGGGGGCAGCTGGGGCTCCCTGAAGCTATACATTGAGATGTTTCATATCTACCATGTTGCATCAGCCATAAAGTTTTTAGGCCTACCAGGGACCAGAACCAGAAGCTGACCTCCCCCCTCACAGAGCTGCAGGATGTGGTGATGCTTCACCACCTCACTGGGAAAGGCATCCAAAAAGGCAGCAAGTCAAAATAAACCACTGCAAGGCTCAAGAGAGACTAAAGCCTCAAAACTTTCCTAATGAAATTGAGCTTCTTTGCCTCACCTCCTCCCCTCATTTGTGGGGAGAAGGGACGGGGCTACCACCTCCCGGGGCAAGAGCAGTCAGTTGTTACACTGATGCAGTTGGGGGTCATCTGACTGCTGCACTGGTTCCAGGATCGCCTCTTCTATTGTGCGAGCTCCTCTCTTCCCCTAAGTGGTTTTTGTGTTTGTCCTTGGTGGCTTTTCCTGTACTCTGCAATGTAGCATGAACCTGGCTTGAAGAGTGCTTGGAGTGGCATGTGTTCAGGGTTACCTTACCTGTGTGCTCCCTAGCACTGCTCTTGCATTGCCAGAGTTTTTTCTCTGGAGTGTTCAGGACTTGCTTCCACCGAGGTCTTCCTCGCTTGTGATGGCTCTTTGCCAAGGTGAGCCAAGGTGAGCTGAATGAGCACTTCACAGCTGCGTAACCCCAGGCTGTGATACCTTACTTTTAGATATGGCATATCATTCCCAGCACCTGGGTGTCATTGCGTGGTTTACCCTTGATGCTCTGGAAATCCTCTGCAGGTTTGATAGTCCTATGGATATCACCTCTCCCCTCCCCGAACCTGATCTCGCTTTGTGCACATTTGAGGGTTGCTCATCATCCATGCCACGAGACAACGATCACTCGTTCTGCCTCTGCTATGTTGCCTGTTGGGCCGGTGATACCTTTGACCATCAGTCCTCTGTGGTTTACTCTTTCCAGGTCACATGTGTTTTCTTACCCTCCTGATGCATATCAGGAGCGTCCACTTTGTGAGTTCGTTTTGCTCAGTTACAGCTGTCTAGATTATGTTCCTAATTGGATGCCCTGGAGCTGCCCTGTATGGTGGTTAGGGACCCGAAATTGGAAGTGTTGGTGAACATTTCAGCTCCGTCCACACCACCGATTTGTTTGCCTTTCGCACCAACTTTCAAACCTTTCATCCATACCAAGACACACCTAGAAAAAAAACAGTGTTGAATGTAATGAAACGCCATTTTCTGGGCGAGACCTAGAGGCTTCCCGGAGCTTTACAAGGCTGATATGCTAATGTCAGACTTTGGCATCAGTCATGTGTATGGAGTTCTAGGGCCTACTGGGGACCACGGCCAGAACCTGGCCCCCTCAGAGAGGCAAGGGGAGCAATGACCTATAGACACCCCCGTGTGGTTGAAAGCATTCTATGTCTGCCATCGACCAGGTCAAGCATCCAGAAAGGTAAGCATTCCAAAACAAACCCATATTCTGGTTAAAATTGCTACCAAAAGCAGAGTTAGTGGATAGAACTCCCCAGCAGAAAACAAGCAAACTAGTATGACGTAACATGTCACCGCGCCGCTGTCTGCGCAACTCCTCCCTCCCCGGGAGGGGGAAGGGGGAGCCCCAGACCTCTCACGCCAGCTATCTACCCATCAGTTCTGAGGCTGGATGTCAAAACGCGAAAAACCGCCGACTGGAGGGAGGGTTGCCGGCAAGTCAAAGTGTTGCGCCTCCGGGTCTCATCCAGAAAATGGCGTTTCATAACATTCAACGCTGGTTTTCTGGCGGGAGCCCCATCGGCTCTCCGGAGCTAACTACCCACAAAGGAAGGTCAAAGAGACGGAACCGGGAGGCGGACACCACGCACCCCTCAACGGAAGCGTGACAACCGGCAGCAAACGCCAACCCAAGGCAACACAGCCCTGAAAGAGCCCGGGAACAACATGAGACAAGCAGCAAGGCCCTATACGAACACCAAAAGATCCGTGCCCGAATGACAGCAAGGACACCCCGCCCAGACAGCAGCCACGAACATCACGGGCATGGGGAAAGAACACAGGCAGGCTAGCCGCAATAACACGGCGGACAACCCAGGACACCTTCACCCGCGAACAGGAAAGAACGGAACCGGATCAACTCAAAGCGCGCCCCGGACATAGAGGCCGCGGCACGCAAATAACAGTGGAGGGCCGCCACTGAACACAAAACATGACATAGCCCCGGCCCAAGCAACCAAGGACCCCTCTGGAACGCAGCAGCCCCATCCCGTGCCAGAAAAGATGGAGATGGCTGCCACCGAACAACCAAAACGCCAAGACTGAAGGAGCAGAAAACCCCTGAGGAGGAGAGCAAGAAGCCCAGCGACCCGACCCCCAGAAGCAAATGCCAACAGGAAAAGAGAGCCGACGAAAAACAAACCGGAACCGAAGGGGCACCACCAACCGAGGAGAAAACAGAGCACGCTGACCAGAGACCAGGACTGTGCAAGCGGCGCACGAACAGGCTGGAGGTGAAACAACGCAAGAGCTTACTAATGGTGCAGCAGCAACACCAAGACCCGAAAGCAAGCCGAAGCGGCTCCGCCCGCGCCGCACAAAATGAGGCGACAGTATGTGGCAAGAGGATGGCCCCCCAACCCCCACCAGAAAAACCAAGCTGACGCTAACAACCGCACCCACCTAAGAAGGGACAGGAGGAAAAGGAAGGAACACCAAAATACCCCATACTGCCATCAAGAAGAAGTACGCAGGTGGGACACCAACAAAGAAGCCACCAGACCACCAACCGGAGGCGAGACACTTGAGGCAGAACGTAATCAGTCCCAACAAGGCTCATCCGAACCCAGGAAAAGGTGGAGCCGTGGGAAGATCTCGGGCGCGACCACCAAAGCCCAAGCCGGCACAAAGGAGATAAAACGTCTGCCAAACAGAAAGCTCCCCAATGTGAGCAAGCCTGCCAGGAGATCAAAAACGATGGGTCCAGCGCGAGATATTGCAAGACCCTGAAAAGCCAACAGGCAGGGCAAGCCAGGAAAACCGAAGAAGGCGTAAGGGTTGCCACCAGAACAGTACCCGAACCAAGGGGTACAAGCAACAAAAACCGACCAAGACACATAAGTGCACCATATGACATAGGCTGAAGGAATGCCCAAGGAGCCAAGGAACGCACGAAGAAAACCCCTGCGGCACAGGAGGAAACAAAGGGAATGCACAAGGAAAGGAAGCAGCGGAACCCCCCCCCCCATACAGCAGCAAGTGCAGGCAAAACCAAGCAAAGGAGATGCCAGGGAAGCGGCAGGGGAGAGGCAGGACGAAAGAGCCAAAGCTCAAACCCAGGAAACACAACTAGGGGTGGACAATCAGGCGTGGACAGAACCCCACACACATGGAAGGGCCAAGCTAGGGACCCGAAGACCACGAAAAATAACACAAGCAAACTCCCATACGCAAATCCCAGGCACAAAACAGCAGCAAAGTGCCACACCACAACCTGACACAGGAACAAGGACACGCCACCGCGAAACACGTTACCAATGCACACGTGCAGCAGCAACATGCACCACACGCAAAATGTATGTAGCAACTTGCCTCAGCAAAGGCAGACAATGGTGCAAGCAGACTCCAGGCCGACCCCAGACAGGGCCAACGGAGACACGACAGAACCCAGCAGGCTCAGGAACCTGCACACCAGGCGACCGACGGCGGAGATACCTGCTCGATACCTGCTTGATGGGTTTCTGGGAGTTCATTTACTCTCCAAGCCCGGCCCGAGGCTAGGCTTGACATGTGAGAGGTTGGTCCACCAGGCTATTGCTTGGAGGGGCCCGCAGGTCCACATACCCAGCACAGCCGGGATGGGCCGGAACCTCTATTAGAAAACAGGCTAGTAATTACCTAAGTGTAGTTACAGGATGAGAGCTACGCTTGTGGTGTCCCGTCTTCCCAGCACTCTTTGTCATATAACGCTTTGAAACTACTGATGGTCTTGGCCTCCACCACCTTCTCACCTAACTTGTTCCACCCATCTACCACTCTGTTTGCGAAAGTGAATTTTCTTATATTTCTTCGGCATCTGTGTTTAGTTAATTTAAATCTATGACCTCTTGTTCTTAAAGTTCCAGGTCTCACAAAATCTTCCCTATCGATTTTATCAATTCCTGTTACTATTTTGTATGTAGTGATCATATCACCTCTTTTTTTTCTGTCTTCTAATTTTGGCATGTTTAATGCCTCTAACCTCTCCTCGTAGCTCTTGCCCTTCAGTTCTGGAAGCTGAAGGCTAGTGTTCTCTTGAAGAAGCCCACTGATGTACCGGCAATATGGCGTATGCTTGCATGTAGGATGTTTAACAACCGCAGACCTCTGATGATACCTGGTTGATACCTGGTTGATGGGGTTCTGGGAGTTCTTCTACTCCCCAAGCCCGGCCCGAGGCCAGGCTTGACTTGTGAGAGTTTGGTCCACTAGGCTGTTGCTTGGAGCGGCCCGCAGGCCCACATACCCACCACAGCCCGGCTGGTCCGGAACTCCTTGGAGGAATAAATCTAGTTTCCTCTTGAAGATGTCCACGGTTGTTCCGGCAATATTTCTTATGCTTGCTGGGAGGACGTTGAACAACCGCGGACCTCTGATGTTTATACAGTGTTCTCTGATTGTGCCTATGGCACCCCTGCTCTTCACTGGTTCTATTCTGCATTTTCTTCCATATCGTTCACTCCAGTACGTTGTTATTTTACTGTGTAGATTTGGGACCTGGCCCTCCAGTATCTTCCAGGTGTATATTATTTGATATCTCTCTCGTCTTCTTTCTAGTGAGTACATTTGGAGAGCTTTGAGACGATCCCAATAATTTAGGTGCTTTATCGCGTCTATGCGTGCCGTATATGTTCTCTGTATTCCCTCTATTTCAGCAATCTCTCCTGCTCTAAAGGGGGAAGTGAGTACTGAACAGTACTCAAGACGGGACAGCACAAGTGACTTGAAGAGTACAAGCATTGTGATGGGATCCCTGGATTTGAAAGTTCTCGTAATCCATCCTATCATTTTTCTGGCTGTCGCAATATTTGCTTGGTTATGCTCCTAAACGTTAGGTCGTCAGACATCATTATTCCCAAATCCTTTACATGTTGTTTTCCTACTATGGGCACATTTGATTGTGTTTTGTACCCTGTATTATGTTTAAGGTCCTCATTTTTACCGTACCTGAGTACCTGGAATTTGTCACTGTTAAACATCATATTATTTTCTGATGCCCAGTCGAAAACTTTATATATCAGCTTGAAGTTTTTCAATGTCTTCAGCCGAGGTAATTTTCTTACTGATTTTTGTGTCGTCTGCAAAGGATGATACGAAGCTGTGACTTGTATTTTTGTCTATATCTGATATGAGAATAAGGAAAAGCAGCGGTGCAAGGACTGTACCCTGAGGTATAGAGCTTTTAACTGCACTTGGACTAGATTTTATATGGTTGACGTTACTCGCTGAGTCCTGTTTGACAGAAAACTGAGTATCCAGCATCCTACTTTACCGGTTATTCCCATTGACTTCATTTTGTGTGCTATCACGCCATGGTCACATTTATCGAAGCCTTTGCGAAGTCCGTGTATATCACATCAGCATTCTGTTTTTCTTCTAATGCCTCAGTGACTTTATCGTAGTGCTCAAGTAGCTGTGAGAGGCACGATCTTCCCGCTCGAAATCCATGTTGGCCTGGGTTGTGAAGGTCATTGGTCTCCATGAAATTGGTGACCTGACTCTAATCACTCTCTCAAATACTTTTATTATGTGCGATGTAGTGCAACTGGTCTATAATTCTTTGCCAATGCTTTTTTGTGTTTATAGTGTTCCCCAACTGTGCCTATGGCACTACTGCTCTCCATTGGTACTATCCTACATGGTCTTCCATATAGGTGGGACCAAAGAGCCAGAGCTCAAACCCCACAAGCACAACCAGGCGAGTCCTACCAGGTGAGTACACAACCAGCACCACAAACCACACACCTCATAACACGAAAGTGTGGGTCTCCTGAATGCCTCTAGCATGGGTTGGACATGCCTACGAGTGGGACTGGAAGGACTGCACAAGAAAAGTAGTCAAACAGAACGTAACCCTAGGGAATCGCTAATTAGAAAAAAAAAACCCATCACACGGGACAGAAGCCAAAAGAGGAAGCAGCGACAACATAACCAGCCAACAAAGCGAAGACAAAGAGCCCAATGGGAACCCAACTGGGTCACGAGTAGCCCAATACGGCGACCCGGACTAGGAGCCGACAGACGTTCCAACAATACAGGAAGTAGCGAAAATCTTCCCGAACCCTCGAGAACACAGAAGCAAACACCAGTCCTGAAGGCACACAAAGGCACAGTTGCACCCGAGATCAAAAGTCATGTAGAACCCCAAGAACAGGGAAAACATGACGAGGATACCCGTCCCAAAAAAGGGGGGAGCAACAGAGAAGAGCACTCACATACAGGACGGAACCAACCGACTCAAAGGACAAGGAACCGAGCCTGAGGAGGGGCCGACACCCAACAACTCGTACGGCGAGGGGGGAGGAAAAACCCCACTCCGCGTAACCGCAAGCCCCGCCTAGAGGGAGAAAAAAAAACAGCGGGGTCCTACGGGGCTAGGCCCCAAGTCAGCCCCTCACCAGCCTCAGGAACCCACACGACAGGTCCCGGGGCCGAGCCGTCCCTCTATAGCCCGGCTGTACCAGAAAAACCGGGCAGCTGCGAAAATACTATCGAAGGGAGCTCACTGGCAGACTCTTACAACACGGCTGGAGGAACAGGCTCGAATGCCCCCGTCACTACCCCGGAAGGGGAATTCCCAAAAACCGCCCGAGTCTCAAAACCATCGAACCCCGCCCCGAACCTACAGACGGTAAGGAACCGGATGGAGGCAGGAAGGGGGGATCCAGGGGAAAGACAAGGGGGCATGGAAGGAACCGAAGCAACCAACCCCCAGGTCCCAACACAAACCAAAACAGGGCAGCCCCGGGGTTCCCGGGGAGCAAACAAACGAGAGCGTTGCCACCCCCAAGGCTCAACGTGCAACGCCCCTGCTGTCTACACCCGCTTAGTCAGCACACAACTGGGTAACCGAGCCACAACAACCAACAAAACTCGCAGGATCCGGGTCGATGGTGTCACCGACCCACAGGCAGCAGACGGAGGCAAAACAGACTCACCTGAGAAAAGGGGTGAGAGCAACCCTCAAACTTGCTGGAAGCAAGGGGGGACTCCGGGGTCACATCCATTGGACCCATGCGCCCCCAGGGGTTCCCCAGGGTCCCGAGCGTTTACTATAAGAGGACTCATGCTTAGGTAATCTCAGGCTGGGTACTGCTAACCGGCGCCCAAAGCTACCAAAACAACTTCTAAGAACTGAACCCCGGGACGTGTACATTCACGGGGACCTAGCAGAGGGAAACCACCAGAAAATACTCAGAACACAAGGGACACAGGGGGCAAGAACGAAGGCAGACCCCCCACCAGGTAGATAAACAAAAATAAAAAGAAAACCCCGCAAGAGGACAGCATACCCAAGCGGAACAGAGCCGGCTGCCATATAGGTGAAAACAGGCTGTGCAGCACCCAGCACCCCACCAGTGCAAAATCTGCCCCTTACCCTAAGGCAAACAAGGGAGAAAGAACACCCGAGCACACAAAGAGCGGCTGAAAACCAAGCAGTAAATGGCCTAGCAGCGGCAGAACCCAAGGAACTTGTGGAAGGTGGCCCCAAGCCCCAAGGGCAGTACTTACAGAGCACCTAGGGAAGGGAACCCTAGGCACATGCAGCCCGAGTACTGGAGACTCACTCCCGGCTCATGCACCACCTAGAAAACAGACACCACACTCTAGGCACAATATTGAAACAACTAATGGAGCCGGAGCACACAACCAGTGCCTATAGCATCAGCCGAAGAACTGATGGGTGGATAGCCGGCGTGAGAAGTCTGGGGCTCCCCCTTCCCCCTTCCAGGGAGGGGGAAGCTGCGCAGACAGCGGCGCGGTGACATGTGACGTCACACTAGTTTGCTTGTTTTCTGTTGGGGAGTTGTATCCACTAGTTCGGCTTTAAGTAGCAATTTTAACCAGAATAGGGGTTTGTTTTGGAATGCTTACCTTTCTAGATGCTTGACCCGGTCGATGGCAGACATAGAATGCTTCCAACCTCACGGGGGTTTCTATAGGCCATTGCTTCCCTTGCCTCTCTGAGGGGGCCAGGTTCTGGCCGTGGTCCCCGGTAGGCCCTAGAACTTCATACACATGACTGATGTCAAAGTCTGACATTAGCATATCAGCCTGGTAAAGTTCTGGGTAGGCGACGGGCTCACCCCAGAAAACAGCGCTGAATGTAATGAAATGCCATTTTCTGGGAGAGCCTAGGAGGCTCCCTGAAGCAATCCAAACTGGTATGTCCAATATTAATTTGAGGTCATCAGTCACATGTGTTCTTTATGCCTACCCGAGACCAGAGCCAGTACCTGGTCCACTCAGAGAGGCACAGGAGCAATGGCCATATGAGCACTCTACATTTAGAGTATGTCATGTCTGGCCATCAACCAGGAAATACCCCCAGAAAGGTAGGCAAAACAATACAAACCCCCAACTGGTTGAAAATGCAACTTACGTCTGAACAGAGCCAAAGAACTCCACCCAAAGAAAACAAACAAGCAAATCGTCATCTAACTAGCACGGCCGCTTGTTGGCGCCCTTCCCCCTCCCCGTCGGCTCCCTGAAGCTAACTACCCACAGATAATAAAAACAGAGATGTACCCGGGAGGTGGCAGCACCACAGGTCACAAGATGAAGAAAAGACAACAGGCAACGACAAACGCCCCAAAGCAACACAAAGCCGCAGATAGCCCAAACATTGACAAGAAAATGGGCGAGCCAAGACCCTGTTTGAAATCCAAAACCCCCACACCCAAATGTCAATGCAAGACATTCTCAAACACAGCAACAACAGCAGCACATTTCTCCATATCAAGGGCACGAGGGCAACCCGCAGGCTGGCTAGACGTGATTACTCTGCGGACAGCCTGAGAAATACGGGCCCTGGAATATGGAACCAGGGAACCAGATTGACCCAGAGCACATCGACTGTTCCTTCCTTACTTGTAGGGACATTCCTTACTTACGTGTGTAAGGAATCATTCAGAACCTTGTATACCACATATGTCAGACCAATCCTGGAATATGCAGCTCCCGCATGGAGTTCATATCTCATCAAGCATAAAACTAAATTGGAGAAGGCTCAGAGGTTTGCCACCAGACTAGTGCCCAAACTGAGGGGAATGAGCTATGAGAAGAGACTATAGGAATTAAACATGATCACCACATACAAGATTCTCAAAGGAATTTATAGGGTAGACAAAGACAGTTTTATTTAATGCAAGGGACACATGCACTAGGGAACACAGGTGGAAATTGAGTGCCCAAATGAACCATAAAAACATTAGAAAGAATTTTTTTTAAGTGTAAGAGTAGTTAATAAATGGAATGCATTAGGAAGTGATGTGGTGGAAGCAGACTCTATACACAGTCTTAAGTGCAGATATGATAGAGCCCAATAGGCTCAGGAACCTGTACACCTGTTGCTAGATGGTTGAGAGGCGGGACCAAAGAGCCGAAGCTCAACCCCTGCAAGCACAACTAGGTGAGTACTGTCACCGAACCAGCGGCCTGCAGGTAGCAATGGAAGCTGAACCCGGACACAAAACATGATGCACCCCTGGCCTAACCAACCAAGCATCAACAACCCACGGACCCCTTCGAAAGGCAGCCGTCTCATTCTTCGCAAAAGAAAGAGAGGGCTTCAAATGAACAAAACAACTCCCAGGACCAAAAGAGCAGAAACCCCCCTCGCCAGAGAAGAGCATGAAGCTCCCCAACCCGACACCCCAGAGGCCTGTAGCGAGTATATTATGTCAATAATATACCCATTCCAAACTCTCACTGGATTAATGAGATGGGTTTGTTAAGTCTATGTAATCCACTAATTACGATTAATACCTTTTTCCAAATGGCTTTGGCATCAATACCAATGTATAAAAACTGACTGATGATGGAAAATATTTAAATTGACTGATGCCAATACTTTGGCATCAGTCAGTTTATACATTTTCCCTAACCTTCTATGCCACAGCTAGAGGATGGTAAGGTGAGGTGTGGATCAATTATATAAGCAGCCAATAGCAAATAATCAGCAGTCTATTTTAACGAGTGGTTTAGTACAGACGCTTGAGAGATACTGCACCCTTCAAGACTGACTCTTAGTGCACTCTTCTCGCCGTGAACTCAACTTGCTATCACACCATTGCTCGCCAAGTTTCACCTGCAAACTTCTGTATACTACATTTGTCCAAATATATATATATTTTCTTAGTGTCTGTGTTTATTGTCACCATATTTGACGTAACAACAGAAACGTCACAGGCCAAAGCCAACAAAAACAAAGTCTTCAAAAAACCAGCATTGAATGCAATGAAACGCCATTTTCTGGGCGAGACCCGGAGGCTTCCCAGAGCAAATATAGGCTGATATGCTAATGTCAGACTTTGGCATCAGTCATGTGTATGGAGTTCTGTGGGCCTACTGGGGACCACAAGCCAGAATCTGGGCCCCTCCTCCCCGAACCCAAGGAGGAGCAGACACCAAATCCAACTCGTATGCAGAGGGGGGGAAAAGAGAACCCCCCCCTCCTTGTAAGAATAAGCCCTGCTCCGAGGGTAGAAAAACCCAGGTGGGGTCCAGTGGGGCCTAAGGCTCCCCAAGTCAGCCCCTGCCCAGCCCCAGGATCCCCCTTTATGAGACCCGGGACTGAGTCGGCCCCAAGAGCACCGGCCCCCTGAAGAAAAGGCCAGTGCAGCCGAGAAAGCCGAAGAGAAGGGGGCCCACTGGTCAGACCCAGAGGCTTCGGCAGGGAGATCGGACTCGAATGCCTCCGTCGCTACACTGGAAGGGGCATCCCCTGAGACAGCCCAAGACTCAAAACCATCTAACCCCGGCCCCGACTCTGAAACCCTCAGACGTTTCAGAGCCGAAGCAGGAGGGGGGGACCAGAATGAACCACAAAAGGAGAAGAACGAGGGGGTGCAGACTGAACCAAGTCAAAGCGACCCCCACCCCCAAGTCTGGGTCCCTATAGGCAAAATGGGGCAACCACGGGGTAACCGGGTGAGCAGCCAACCTAGCGCGTTGCAACAACCTAAAGCGCACATGCAATGCCTGCACTGCCTGTACCCATAGAACATCATCATGAGACTGGATAAACTGAGTCACCAGCAAGCAACAGAACTAGCAGGACTCCAGTTCAAAAGCGTCACCGACCTAACAGGCAGCGTGACAGAGGCAAAATTTGTGAGGGTCACCCTGATTCAAAGGGACCAAGCAACCCTCAAACTCGCACGAAGCAAGAGGGGGCTCCGGGACACATCCATCGGACTCACGTGTCCCCAAGGGGATTCCAGGGTCCTGAGAGCTTAACGTAACTCATACCCAGGTAAACCCAGGCAGGGTACTGCTAACCGGTGCACACAACTACCGAACAACTTTCTAAAGCTGAANGGTTGAACCCATGCACAGATACCGTATGTAAGATAGGGATAGATTAGCAAGTAGTATAATGAGAGCCGAGCAGAGTGGGAGCAAAATACTTGTCAGAGAGGGGGAGAAAAAGATTACTGAGAGACTAATCAGAGATGTATGTCCTTGGTGGATGTTAACATTTCTGGCTCGGGAAGCATCAGAGAGGCATCAGCCCGAGAAAACCCAATTATACTGTAAAATATTAATCATTCAACCCGCTGCTTGTGTATGGTATTACCTCATACTCGGTACTCACCTTATCAACAAGACGGATGCAGTGGCAAAGGCATTGACACCAACCATGGAACAGCCAGACCGTCAGCCAGAGTAGACTCTGCCTTTACATATACAGGTCTGCCAGCCTTCATGGCGGCACTGAAGCTGGCACAGCGCTCAGCTTCCACACCCTGCCAGCCATACACACTATCAGACAAGGATTAACAACACATATCAAGAGATTTTACAAATGAATTATCTGGTGTATGGCCATAATAAGAATGTGCATGCATTCTAATCTATTTATCTGTATCTTTGATAACTTTTTACCTTAGGAAAATCACCTAGATCAAGTAGTGATAGGGAAACCTGAAGGTTTTATATATTAACTGAAGATCCAGTCTGAGATTACTTCTTTCAGACCAATGAGCATAATTTTGTTCTTATTAGAATTGCAACCATACTTGCTAAAAGCAATTCCAATAAAGAAACACTTACTATAACTTGCACATGTGGATAGAGCGCCTTTACCGCCAGCGCCACACCTGCAATGAGGCCGGCTCCACCAACTGGGATGACAACAGCATCAATGTTTGGTACTTGCTCCACTATCTCCGCCCCATGGTGCCCTGACCTGCCAGGATGTGTGGATGGTCATATCTGTGGTGGATCAACTGCTTGTCATATGCTGTGCAGAAATAATATCTTCCAAAAATATTCTCCTGTTCAATAATCTAACTTATTTCTTCTCCCCTCCTCTTTTTAATTCAGGATAAACTCTTGTAATAACATTCAGAATTTTACTCCCCACAATCCTGATACCGAGGTTATCTTGAGATGATTTTGGTGCTTAGCGTCCCTGCGGCCGGTCCTCGACCAGGCCTCCTGTTTGATCCCCAGGAAGCAGCCCGTAGCAGCTGTCTAACTCTAAGGTACCTATTTACTGTTACTGAGAAATACATTAATAATAATAATAATAATAATAATAATAATAATAATAATAATAATAATAATAATAATAATAATAATTTATTGACAAGGTACAATGGGTTTGTGAGAATACAAAATATTGGTATTTTTATATTCTTGCAAAACCCCTAACATGCATAGCATTTCAGGCAGTAATTAACTACAGAAACCTACTAAAATAAATGCAGACCAACAAATCAACAAGCATATTTTAGAATACTTATCTTCACCTTACACCATGAGCAAATTGGACATAAATCATGCGATAGTGTGCAAAGAATATATACTGTATACGGTATCCTAGGCATCTAAAACCTTTATGGTTACTGTTTGAGCTTGCTTATCTAACCTATATGGGAAGAAAGTCCCACCAGATAATCTAGACATTCAGATAAACCAAATTTTGCCTGAGGAAGTCCAAAAGTGAACGTATTCACAATTTTTTGTCCAAAAAGCAACATATTTTGAATTTCTACACAAACACTATAATTTGAAGGTCATTTAACCTTCAACATTCATTGTTGTTGTTTGGCAATTTTCACCGGTAGAGTGCTTGTATTGTTTCACCTTCCTTTCTGGGTGCTTTTGCTGAGCGATGGCAGACATGATGTACTCTAAATGTAGTGTGCTCATATGGCCATTGCTATGCACCTCTCTGAGTGGACCCGGTTCTGGCTCTGGTCTCCTGTAGGAATAGAACTCCAGGGACTGATGACACCCAACACATGTCAGTTTGATAGCTTCAGGGAGCCGACGGGGCTCCCCGCAGAAAAGTAAGGTGAAGTGAACCAGGTCTTATGTGCTTGGAGCTGCATGTGCTCAGGGCTTCCTTACCTGGGTGCACCCTAGTGCTGCCCCTGCACGTCCTTGGACACAGAAGCGCATCCTTGGAAACAGAAGCCGTGGCGCACAGATAACGGCGGAGGGCTGCAACCGGACACAACACATGATGAACCCCCGGCTTGACCAACCAAGAATCAACAACCCAAGGACCCCTCCGGAAAGCAGCAGTCTCATTCTTCACCAGAAAAGAGGGAGACGGCTGCAGACAAACATACCTATGACCAAGACCAAAAGAGCAAAAACCTCTGTGCCAGAGAAGAGCATGAAGCTCTGCCACCTGACCGCCAGAGACTAATACCAACAGAAAAAGAGCCTTAGCAAAACAATCTTTAACCAAAGGGGCCACAACAAACCAAGGATAAGATAGATAGGAGAGTACTCTGTCTAAAGACCAGGATGGCTCAGGCGGCTCATGAGCAGGCCGGAGGTGAAACAACGCACGAGATAGCTTGTGAAACGGTGTAGAAGTAACACCGATACCGAAAACAAGCTGCAGTGGCTCCACCAGCATCGCACAATACGAGGCGACAGTATTAGGCATAAGATGACGGTCCTGGAACAAACAAGAGAGGAAGGATAACACTACCCTAACCGAAAGCAAAGAGCAACGTTGAAGAGTCAAAAAGAAATGGAAGGACTGACAGGAAACTTCATACTGCTGCCGGGAAGAAGCCCGCAGGTGGGAAACCATTAAAGAGGCTACCTGAGCATCATAGTGATGGTGAGAAACCAGAGTCAAAAACACCAAACGTAAAGACTCGAGAAAAAGAGCAAATCAGTCTCGTACCAGACCGGGCCGATCTCCTGAAAGAAGTGGAGCTGCGGAAAAACCTCCGGGTTCGAACACTGGGCAAGCAGCGCCGAAAACCACGGCTGGGCCAGCCACTATCCGCAGGCGACCCAAACCCTCTGAAGTGCAAACCACACTGCCGCGAACTCCCGCACCATGCTGTGGGCCCGATGGAAAAACGGATCCCACCACCCCTGGCCGGCCTGGTAAGCATCAGCCGAGAGAAGACGTGTCCGTGAACACATCGAGCAAGGGCTTGGGTAGGAGCCAAGGCACAGAACCCAAAAAAAAACCGAAAAGGAAGCCGGTGATGCAGCAGCCTAACACAAAGCCCCCCAGGGGGTTGAACCCAGCGATCACGAGAGAGAGGCAGAAGGGACTTCCCCGAAGGAACCAGAACAGCCGACGAAGCCAAAGACAACCTGGCGGGTAGACCAACATCGCAAAGTTCAGGCTCCCGCACAGACCCTCGAGCAAGTGCCGGATGACCCAAGAGCCCCCCAGAAACAAGCTCATGCTGAACCGCAGCCGAAGGAGAGACGCCAGAGGAAGAGACAAGGAAGCGGTCCGAGAGTCCCACACAAGACCCAGCCAGGACCAAACCTGGGAGGGAACCAGATTGGACTTCCTCCAGTTCACCTGGAAGCCAAACCCAGCAAGCTGGGTAAGTACCAAATCCCTGGCGAGCAGACACACGGACCGACTGGGAGCCCAAACCAGCCAGTCATTGAGGTAAGCCAACACCTGAGCACCTAACTGACACAGACGGGTCACCATGACCTGAGAAAGGCGTGTGAACATGCGAGATGCCAGATTTAACCCGAATGGGAGACAACGAAAGCGGTAACACTGACACCCCACAACAAAACCATGCCAGTCCCGGAACCCCAGATGAATAGGAACATTCCAATACGAGTCCTTGAGGTCTAGGGACATCATCCAAGCGCCCGGCTCCAGCAGAAGCCGGACTGGGGACAGAGTAGTCATTCGAAACGAGGGGCAAGAAACCCAAGGGTTCAGACAGGACAAGTCCGGAATGAACCTCAGGTCTGCACAGTCCATTTCAGAACTGGAAACAGGCGGGAAACCCACATGAGTGACGTTGTCGTTTCGACTACGCCCAAGTGCACCCACTCCAAGATGACCCGACAGAGCGCAGGAGAGGAAACCTGCCCCCGGCTGGAGAGGAAACCTACCCCCATCAGCCCCAAAACCCCCGAAGGAGGAGGAGCCGCCCAACGCCACCGCAGGCTAAGAGAAACGACCCGAAAAGCCCACAAATCGTGAGACCAGGCATAAGCGGACAGAGCAAGCCTTTCCCCTACCACCCCGTCATTGGGGCAAACCACAAAAGGGCCGCTGCCCCTTATGAGAACCCGACCTGTGCGCAGAGCGAACACTGCGCCAACCAGGCGCAGTCGGGACCGCAGGCGGCACAGGCACCGAACCCAACACCTGTGGCCAACCCCGAAGAACGTAACTGCGAGCCCTGGCACAACCCGGCCGGGAAGGAACCACCTGGTTCCCCCGGAGAACCAACATTTCAGACATAGGGTGGAAGTAGAAGAAGCTGCCTGAATATAACGCTCAACCGTTTTTATAGTTTTCAACCTCAACTGTTCCATAGTTTTATGGAAAATAATGAGTTGCACAACCCAGAACAACATGGATTTAAAGCGGGAAGATCCTGTCTGTCACAGTTACTCAACCACTATGACAAAATCACAGAAGCTCTAGAAGAAAAGCAAAATGCAGATGTTGTATACAGGCTTTGCAAAAGCGTTCGACAAACGTGACCATGGAGTGATAGCACACAAAATGAGGTCAATGGGAATAACTGGTAAAGTAGGACGATGGATACTCAATTTCCTGTCGAACAGAACACAATGAGTAACAGTCAATCAAATAAAATCGAGTCCAAGTAAAGTTAAAAGCTCTGTACCTCAAGGTACAGTCCTTGCACCACTACTGTTCCTTATTCTCATATCAGATATAGACAAAAATACACGTCACAGCTTCGTGTCATCCTTTGCAGATGACACAAAAATCAGCATGAAAATTACCTCTGCTGAAGACATTGAGAAATTACAAGCAGATATCAACAAAGTTTTCGATTGGGCAGCAGAAAATAACATGATGTTTAACAGTGATAAATTTCAGGTACTCTACTCAGGTACAGCAAAAATGAGGATCTGAAACATAATACAGGGTACAAAACACAATCGAATCTGCCCATAGTAGAAAAACAGCATGTAAAGGATTTGGGAATAATTATGTCCGATGATCTAACGTTTAGGGAGCATAACCACGCAAATATTGCGTCAGCCAGAAAAATGATCGGATGGATTACGAGAACTTTCAAATCCAGGGATCCCATCACAATGGTTGTACTCTTCAAGTCACTTGTGTTGTCCCGTCTTGAGTACTGCTCAGTACTCACTTCCCCCTTCAGAGCACGAGAGATTGCTGAAATAAAGGGAATACAGAGAATATATACGGCACGCATAGACGAGATAAAACACCTACATTATTGGGATCGTCTCAAAGCTCTCCAAATGTACTCTCTAGAAAGGAGACGAAAGAGATACCAAATAATATACACATGGAAAATAATGGAGGAACAGGTCCCAAATCTACACATAAAATAACAACATACTGGAGTGAATGATATGGAAGAAAATGCAAGATTGAACCAGTGAAGAGCAGAGGTGCCATAGGCACAATCAGAGAACACTGTATAAACATCAGAGGTCCGTGGTTGTTCAACATCCTCCCAGCGACTATAAGAAATATTACCAGAACAACCGTGGACATCTTCAAGAGAAACCTGGACTGTTTTCTAAGAGAAGTTCCAGATCAGCTGGGTTGTGGTGGGTATGTGGGCCTGCAGGCCGCTCCAAGCAACAGCCTGGTGGACCAAACTCTCACAAGTCGAGCCTGGCCTCGGGCCGGGCTTGGGGAGTAGAAGAACTCCCAGAACCCCATCAAGCAGGTATCAAGCAGGTAACAGCAGAAGCTGCAAAAAGCAAGGGACAAAAAGAGGAAGACAACTGAAGAACCAGGGCCCAAGCGGATTCCAAGGAGGAAGCCAGAACCGTCTGTCGACATGCGAAATGTGCAGCTAAAAACCGCAGCAATGCCTCCCACAGGATTGGCGCAAACAGCTTCAAAAGAGCAGATGACGCATGAGCAGCCAAGACTAAGGTACCAGACCCAGGAACGGCCCCAAGCGCCTCTACATCCTCTGCAAGCCAATCCGAAGACAGTTCCAGGAGGGAAAAGAAACACAGGACTGAAGCTAAAAAACCACGAGCGCGTAAGTCCTCAGCCACAAGCACAGCAGACAGGGAAAGAACCTGCACATGAAGCTGAACCGCACCAATATCCCACAAAATGGCAGAGTGAAAAGGCACTCATTAACATGCTCAAAATCGCCCCCCCAGGTATACCTGGACCACCGTCATCGAGCTCGCGCCACTCAAACACGCGGGTCCGACAGAACGAGTTCCAAGCATCTAACGAAAACAAGGGGCAGTCTGCAAGCCAGGACGACCCCGGAACCTCACAACACACCCAGTAAGGACACAAAGATACAAACCTGAATGAAGAAGGATTGATTATGGAGGCATACTCCAGGTCGCACAGGAGGTAAGTCGCAACGGCCGACCGCATTTCAGGCGGCGAGATGCGGGAAGCCGAAAACCTCCGGAAAGATGGAACCGAAGGGTCCGCAAGGATATGGAACTGAACCCAGGAAGGAGCTGAACCCAAGTCCAAATTGTACGCAGAGGGGGGAAAAGAAAACCCCACTCCTTGCAACAATAAGCCCCGCTCAGAAGGATGGAAAATCCAGGCGGGGTCCAACAGAGCCCAAGGCCTCCAAATCAGCTCCTGCTAACTCCAGGAACCTCCACTTCAGGCCCCGGGACCGAATTGTCCTCCAAAGCCACGGCCTTACAAGAAAATGCCAGGGCAGCTGAAAGAGCAGGAAGAGAAGGGGCCTACTGCTCTGACCCTGGAGCAATGGCAGGAGGAACAGACTCAAATGCCTCCGTAGCATCCTCTGACGTGGCAACCCCCGGAACTACCAATCTCAGAAACCTCTAAACCCCGCCCCGACCCCGAAGCCCTCAAACGCTTAAGGGTTGGAAGCAGGGGGGGAGGCCAAATAAACCACCAAAGGGAAAGAACGAGGGGGAGCGGATGGAATCAAGGCCGAACGACCAACACCCTCAAGTTTGAGTCCCTATAGGTAAAGCAGGGCATCCGGGGAGCAGCTAGACAGCTGCCCCTCCCGGGAGGGGCGCAGCTGCGCTGACATGCGGCACGGCTCGTGTGACATTGTGCTTGTTTGCTCGGTTTTCTTTTGGGGAGTTCTATCCACTCGTTTGATGATTGTCGTTGTTAACCAGAATAGGGGTTTATTTTGTGGCGCTTACCTTTCTGGGTGCCTGTCCTGGGTGATGGCAGATATAGAATGCTCCAAATCACATGTGCATTTCTACGGGCCATTGCTCTTCGTGTCTCTGTGAGGGGGCCAGATTCTGGCTCGTGGTCCCCGGTTGGCCTAGAACTCCACCCATATTGACTGATGCAAAATAGTTAAGGTATCCATATCAGCCATGGATAGCTCTGGGGAGCCATAGGGGCTCCCCCCAGAAAAGCAAAAAAGTAAGGTGGGAGGAGAATGTTGGCGAGTGAGGAGATGTTGAGGGAGGGAGTTTTGGCAAGTGGCTGGCTGGTGTGTTGTGGCCACTCCTCGCTGCTTTTTCCCTCGCCATACCAACTTAGTGGTTCGTTATGGTGACCAAAACATGCAGATACATATATATAACCTGTGTATATAGTGTAATAACTGCAAAACTGTTTGTTTATTGTTTTATTAACATAATAATTGAATCGCTAATATGCACACCATAATTTTGAGTATAGCGATGGTACACACATTTTATTATATAAATATATCACACTACACATTATTGAATAATATTACTACAAAAAACTAAGAAAAAATCAATCAGAGACATTAAAATAATTAGGTTATAATATCTTTGTGGCAACTCCCGCCAGACAGCTCGGGCGGAGCAGACCGCCTCCAACGCTTGCTCTGTCAACGCCTCATTTCCGGGGGGGGGGGGGAGTCCTGTCGGCTCCCTGTCTAGGCTGATATGTTACTATTAGCTTTCTGGCATCAAAGTACATGGAGTTTTTGCCTACCGGGGACCACGAGCCAGAACCTGGCCCCCTCAGAGAGACATGAGGTGCAATGGCCTATAGAAACCCCCGTGTGGTTGGAAGAATTCTATATCTATCATCGACCGGGTCTGGCACATAGAAAGATAGGTGCCCCAAAACAAACCCCTATTCAGGTGAAAATATTGCTACCGAAAACAGAAAGAGTGGACAGAACTACCCAAGTGAAAACTAACAACTAGCATGACGTCATCACGTCGCCGCACTACTGTTTGCGCACCGCCCCCTCCCCCGGGAGGGGAAAGGGAGAGCCCCAGACCTTCGCCCCGGCGATCCAACCTCCAGTTCTTAGGCTGATGTGATACTGGCTAGTCAGGTGCCTCTGGCTCCAGTTTTGTTTTCAGTTACTGTGCCTTGTGGTGTGGTCTGTCTTTATAAGTGGTGTGTGAGCCAGGAGTCATATTTTACAGTACTCGGGCTGTATGCACCTAGGGTTTCCTTCCCTAGGTGCCCTGTAAGTACAGTTCTGCCCTTGAGGCTTGGGGCCTCCTTCCATAAGTCACCTTGGGGTCTACCTCCACTGTGTCTTTTACTGCTCAATACTTTGCCACTCTTGGAGTCAGCTGGGATCTTTGTTGCCTTTGTTTGCCTCTGAGTAGGAGGTAGTTTTTGTCACTGGTAGGGGCACAGGATACTGAACAGCTAGTTATCACCTATTACCTTTACAGCGGCCGGCTCTGTTCCGTCTGGGTACTCTTTTGGGGGTTTTCTTTTATTTTTGTTTTCGTGCCAGGTGGGGGGGGTCAGCCTTTGGTTGGTTGCCCCCTTTTTCTTTCAGAGTCCTTCTCTTTTTATATATCAGTGTTTTGTGGTACCCCTGCTTGGCCCCCATGAGTGGACACATCGGGGGTTCAGCTTTAGATGTTTGGTTTTTAGTATTGGACACCGGTTCCCAGTACCCTGCCTGGGCTTCCCTTAGCGTATTACTAACGCTAAGGGCCCTGGGAAACCCCACTGGGGCTCTGTGATCCGATGGATGCGACCCTTGGGTCCCCCACGCTTTGTGCGAGGTTGATGGTTGCTCTGTCCCCTTGTCTCGGGGGACATTCACCGGTTGTGCCTCCGCCGTGCTGCCTTTGGGGTTTGTGGTTCTTTTGACCCAGAGTCATACGACATTGTTGTTGCGTGCTCCAGTTCGCCCTCGCTATTGATTATGGTCCGAGGGTGCAGGCAACAGCTGTGTTGCATGCTAGGTTCTGGCTGCTGCAAGCGATGGGTTGGTTGCTTCCCTGGATGCCCTGTGACTGCCTATTTTTGGTTTAAGGACCGGGACTTGGGGGTTGGTGTCGCTTCACTTTTGGTGCCTTCCTCCCTTCCTCCCTCTTTTGTTATGCGTCCAGTCCCCTCCCCCTCCGTGGCTTCCGGCTCGGCCCTTCCGTGGGTTTGGAGGTGGGGCAGGGTTTCATTGGTGTTGAGACTCAGGCAGTTTCGGGGGTGTCCCCTTCCAGGTGGCGGCGGAGGCACTCGAGCCTGTTCCTCGAGCCGTGGTGTATGGGTCTGACCAGTGGCGGCTCCCTTCCTTAGTGGGTTTACGGCTGCTCCAGCTTTTTTTGTGAGGCCGGGGCTTTCGGGGATGGATCAAGGACATAAGACCATCTGCAGGGTCCTTTGGTTTGGCCTGTTGTCTTGTTTTTGAGTTAGGAGCGTGGCATCTTCCTCCCGGGTCCTTCCCCTTTTCCTTATCTTTGGTGAGGTAGCTCAGGGGAGCCAATGGGGCTCCCCCAGAAAAACCAGGGTTGAATGTAATGAAACGCCATTTTCTGGGGGAAACCAGAACGTCTCCCCCATTTTCTGGGGAAGACGTTCTCCCCTTTCATTACATTCAACTATGTTTTTTTTTGCCAGACTTTCCCGCCCTATTGCGGCCAAAATATGTCACTTACTATTTTTTTTATTGTTTTTTCCCATGATCAGAGGAACGCAAATGAACACCTTTATAAGATGAAAGAATTTTTTGGAATTTTTTTTGTTGTGTCTGACGGTTTTACAGGCCAAAAAGTCCTTAGCGGTTTGAGGGTTCAGTAGCTCGTTTGCTGCATTCTTGGTGGTTATGCTCTAAGCACTATTCATGTCCAGAGTGTGTTCAATTATTCTCATGATGGTTTGTCCTGGTTCAGTTGTTTCCATGGAATGGACCGAAGATGCTGCCTACTTCCTTTGTTTTGTGAGGCGTATGGGCAGTCAGAAGTGTATCTGCTTGATACGTGCTTGATGGAGTTCTGGATGATGTTCTACTCCCCAAGCTCGGCCCCAGGCCAGGCTTGACTTGTGAGAGTTTGGTCCAACAAGCTGTTGCTTGGAGTGGCCCCGCAGGACCACATATTCACCACAACCCGGTTGGTTCAGCACTTCTTGAAGAAAATTATCTCTTTGCATCAGTGTATAATCTGTGCTTTCCTTGTACACAACTCCATTCCCCAAACATGAGGCCCTCACAGTGGACAGCTTTGGCTGATTGGTCAACATGGGGATTCCTGTACCTCTTTGCCCTGGAACAGCTATTGCATCGAGTCCTTGCCAGGTTGGAGTCCTACCAGAGGCGATCCTTCTGGCTCCCTGCTGGTCAGTTCAGCCTTGATTTCAGGCACTGCTTGCTCAGTGTCCAAACCCAGCATTTTTTTGTGGTTCCAAATATATCAGAAGGTCGGCTTTGTGACACACAACTGGTATGATGTCCTCAGCTCTTCACATCTTGGATTTGAATGCATCTTAATCACCATCATTACAGTGAGCAGGAGGCTTATTAATGGTGTCTCACCTGAGTTGTTCTCTCAGGGGTGGTACGAGGTTTTGTGGTTCTCATTTCACAACTTCCTTTCCCCTCATCATTGCTCATCAGTTCCTGAGCGTGTGGTGCTCACTTTCTTTCTTTCCTTCTTGGATTTTTTTCTCATCAGCATCTCATGTCGAATACTGTCACTTTATATTATGTGGTGCTATGAAGTCTCTATGGCTCAAGTTTGGTGTTAATACTATCTAGGTGCCACTTCACAAGCTGTATTGCACCTCATTTCTCCTCCAGCCTGCTCATGCATCACCTACCTGCCTTGTCGTTGGACCATGTACTTGATTTTCTTTCCTCTTCTTGTGTCAGCCCGGGATTCTTTTTCTATGGCTTTGTTTTTGGTTTCTCTTACCTGTGATAGTCGGGTTGGGGAGCATCATACTCTCCTTCAGAGGCAGGGTTTTTGTTCTTTTGGCCCTGGTGGGTGTTATGTACATTTGCAGCTGGCTCCTCCTTTCCTGATGAAGAATGAGTTAGTTGCTTTCCGAAGGGGTCCTTTGGTAATTGATGCTTTGCTGGTTCAGCCGGCAGTGCCACAAATTTTGCGTCAGTGGATACCTCGTGGGTTGATCCTGTTCCTTGGTCCCTTGTTCCAAGATTCATATTTCCTAGGTCGTTCACAGTGTTATTAAGTCTATCGAGCCTGCAAAATACCCCCTTCTGCATCTGCAAGTATGTCCTTGGCTAGTATTCTAGGGTGGGGGTTTAGGAAGTGTCTGGTGCTCCCTTCTACATGGTAGGTTTCCACATTTTCTTCCCTCACATGGGTAGTTCAGCTGTAGGGAGCAAGAAAGGGATACCCCAGAAAACCAGCATTAAATGTAATGAACGGCAATTACTGGGTGAGACCTTTGGATCCCTTCCTAACCATCCAGTTGTCTACATCTGCCCTAGAACTGTAAGTTCAGATCCCAGCAGGAAGTGAGCTACCTACCTTTCCCCAAATGACTGGGGAAGGTACACCAAAAGAGCTTGTGCTAGTACCAAGCACAAGTTTGGTACTTGGTACTAGTTGAATGATTGTTTACATTTACAGTTGAGAGAGTTCTTTCAGCTAGTTTTGAGGCTTTGGTCTCTTTTGAATCCAGCAGCAGTTAGAGTTCTGAGTCGCTGACTTTCTGGTTGCCTTCCCTGGTGAGGTAGTGAAAATAAATGTCACCACTCCCTGTGCCTCTGAGGGGAGAGGGGGGGGGGCGGATTCTGGCTCTAGTCCAAAGTAGGACTCTAGAACTTTACGGCTGATGTGACCCAGTAGATGGTAACCATCTCAGCATATAGCTTTAGGGAGCCACAAGAACTCACCGAGAAATTGATATTTCATTACATTCAATTGCTGGTTCTTTGTGGAGACTGACAAGCTTGCCATATAACGTGTTATATAATATAGTGCACACAATATCAATTAGTGATCACTAATAAATCTGCATTATGACAAAAAACAGCGTAGAATGTAATGAAACGGCATTTTTGGGTGAGACTCGGAGGGTCCCCGGAGTAATACCGGGCTAATATATATATATATTAGACCATGGCAACAGTCAATCAAAGGAGTTCTAGGCCTACCAGGGACCAGAGCCAGAACCTGGCCCCCCTCAAGAGAGGCACGAGGAGCAATGGCCTAAGGACACTCCGTGAAATTGGAAATAGTCTTTTTCTGCCATCTACTGTACCAGGGGCCAGGTCAGGCACCCAGAAAGGTAGGAATTTCAAAACAAACTACTGCTGATCAAAATTTGCAAACTGAAAGCTGAACTAGCAACAGAACTCCCCAATCAAAACCAGGGAAACAAGTATGACATCACCACAAACAGACCTCCACGACCTCCCAGACCTCCATGCCGGCAACTTCCTCAGTTCAGAGGCTGAGTATTGAAAACGCGAAAAAAACGCCGACTGGAGGGAGGAGGGATGCCGGGGAGCCTCCGGGTCTCGCCAGAAAATGGCGTTTCATTACATTCAATGCTGGTTTTCTGTGGAGAGCCCCTTCAGCTCCCCAGAGCTACCTAACCAAAGATAAAGAAGAAGAGGGACTTACCCGGGAGGCGGTCGTCACTCGCTCCTCAACTTGAAGTCAAGTCAACTGGTTGCAACCTGCAATCCAAGGGTACACACGCCCGAGAAGGGCCAGGAACAATAATGAGATACCGTATGGCCAGGACCCTGTTTGACCTCTAAAAGCCTCGTGCCAGAATGTCAGCCCAGGACATATACCCAAACACAGCAGCCAAAGCCACAAACTTACGAACGTTGTGGGCACGGGGAATAGACCACAGGCTGGCTGGACCAAATAATCTTGTGGATGACCTGGGAGACCCGCGCCTGGAACAGGGAAGGAGGGAAACCGGGTCCACCCAAAGCACGTCTCCTGACACGGAGGATGTGGCGAGCAGATAACAGTGAAGAGCCGCAACCAGACACAAAGTATGATGCACCCCCAGCCGAACCAACCAAGCATCAACAACTCAAGGACCCCTTCGGAAAGCAGCAGACTCATTCTTCGCCAGAAAAGAAGTAGACAGCTGCAAACGAACGAAACGATCACCAGGACCGAAAGAGCAGAAACCCCTGTGGCGAAGGAGAGCATGAAGCTCCCCGACCCGACTCCCAGAGGCCAATGCAACAAGAAAAGAGCCTTAGAAAAACAGTCCTGAACCAAGAGGGTCATCACAAACCGAGGAGAAGACAGAAAAGAGAGTACCCGGTCCAACGACCAGGATGGCTCAAACAGCGCATGAGCAGGCCGAGGTGAAACAACCCCCGAGAAAACTTGCAGAATGGAGCAGAAGTGACATCCACCCTGAATGAAAGCTGCAGCGGCTCCGCCAGCGCCGCACGATATGAGGCGACAGTATTTGGCATAAGATGATGGCCCTGAAACAACCAAGAGAGAAAGGACAAAACAACCCGATCAGAAATCGAAGACAACCTACGAAGAGACAAAAAATGCCGAAATGACCGCCAGGAAATTTCATACTGCCGTCTAGACGAAACTCTCAGGTGTGCCACCATCAACAAAGCCATCTGATCACCATATAAGTGGTGATAAAACCGTGTCAAAATGACCAGACGCGAAGAGTGGAGGAGGAACCAGCCACGTATCGGACCAGACCGATCTGCTGAAAGAGGCGGAGCCGTGGGAAGACCCTCGGGTTGGACATCGAGCAAGAAGCGCCTGAAATCAGGGCTGGGCCGGCCACCAAGGAGCCAGCAGGACTACTCTCCCCTGGTAAGTCTCCAACCGAGTCAGGATCCGGAGCAACAACCGGACCAGTGGGAAGAGGTACAGGTAACCCCACCTGGACCTGTCCAGCCGAAAGACATCGGACCCGACGACCTCGCAGTCTGGGAAGGGCGTCATAAATACTGGAAGATGCCTCGACCACGCCAATGTGAAGAGGTCCACCTCAAGGCGCCCGTATGTCGGCAGAGCCAACTGAACGAGTCGANTAGGTGGTGTACAACTGCGCACTCAGGGCAGGTCTCACACACAGGTGGTGTACAACTGCGCACTCTGGCACAGGTCTCACACAGGTGGTGTACAACTGTGCACTCATGGGCAGGTCTCACACACAGGTGCTGTACAACTGCGCACTCTGGCACAGGTCACACACACAGGTACTGTACAACTGCGCACTCTGGCACAGGTCTCACACACAGGTGCTGTACAACTGCGCACTCTGGCACAGGTCACACACAGGTGGTGTACAACTGCGCACTCTGGCACAGGTCACACACACAGGTGCTGTACAACTGCGCACTCTGGCACAGGCCTATGTTAGGCCTATTATAGTTGTTTTCTCCTCAGCTTTTTCCAATTGTTGGATTTTTAACGTGATGGGAATAGGTTGTTGTTGTTGTTGTTGTTGTTGTAAAGATTTGCTACTTGGAACAAAATGTCCAAGTAGCACCGGGTATGGCGACCCCGTAGTTACTGAGGTCGTTCTTGTACCATCAAGGGGTCGAGGGGCGAGGTAAATACTGTACCAGGGAGGGTATGAGAGCTGATTGGCTGTTGGGTCACTAGGAGCTCTAACGACGCCGTTGATTGGCTGTTGGAGTACTAGGAAGTATGAGTACTAGTACCAGTACTAGTAGCAATATGTACTAGTTACCAACCCTAGTTACCATCTATTTTTGTTAAAGGTTAAAGAAAACCAATAAAAAAAAACTGTGAAAGGAACGCGATAAAATATCTGGTGTTTGACCCAAGCTTGACGCCATCCTTGACCCTGTCGAGGTGCTCCTTGGGATACTTGAAGGACTACCCCTCGAGAGGTCCCCCTCGTGTGGAGTATGAGAGTGACAGCCGGAACTCCACCTGGGGATGAGTTTCAACAGCCTACAGACTCCAGACTTACTCCTCGACCTGACGTAAATATCAAGATGGCCGCCAGATACCATGGGTAAGCTTGCCCTTCATTCGTCTCCTGCTCTCCGTTCCTCACTTTGAGTCAGTATACGATACATTGTCTCTACCTATTATATCAAAATTTATTATATTTCTTTATTGGCTGGTGGGTATACCCTTGCCAGGGCTGGTGGGGTGTACCCTAGCCAGGGCTGGTGGGGTTTACCCTAGCCAGGGCTGGTGGGGTTTACCCTAGCCAGGGCTGGTGGGGTTTACCCTAGCCAGGGCTGGTGGGGTTTACCCTAGTCAGGGCTGGTGGGGTGTACCCTAGCCAGGGCTGGTGGGGTTTACCCTAGCCAGGGCTGGTGGGGTGTACCCTAGCCAGGGCTGGTGGGGTCTACCCTAGCCAGGCTGGTGGGGTCTACCCTAGCCAGGGCTGGTGGGGTCCACCCTAGCCAGGGCTGGTGGGGTTTTCCTAGCCAGGGCTGGTGGGGTTTACCCTAGTCAGGGCTGGAGGGGTGTACCCTAGCCAGGGCTGGTGGGGTGTACCCTAGCCAGGGCTGGTGGGGTCCACCCTAGCCAGGGCTGGTGGGGTCTACCCTAGCCAGGCTGGTGGGATGTACCCTAGCCAGGGCTGGTGGGGTGTACCCTAGCCAGGGCTGGTGGGGTGTACCCTAGCCAGGGCTGGTGGGGTGTACCCTAGCCAGGGCTGGTGGGGTCTACCCTAGCCAGGGCTGGTGGGGCCTACCCTAGCCAGGGCTGGTGGGGTCTACCCTAGCCAGGGCTGGTGGGGTCCACCCTAGCCAGGACTGGTGGGGTCTACCCTAGCCAGGGCTGGTGGGGTCTACCCTAGCCAGGGCTGGTGGGGTCCACCCTAGCCAGGGCTGGTGGGGGTCCACCCTAGCCAGGGCTGGTGGGGTCCACCCTAGCCAGGGCTGGTGGGGTCAACCCTAGCCAGGGCTTGTGGGGTCCACCCTAGCCAGGACTGGTGTGGTCCACCCTAGCCAGGGCTGGTGGGGTCTACCCTAGCCAGGGCTGGTGGGGTCTACCCTAGTCAGGGCTGGTGGGGTCTGCCCTAGCCAGGGCTGGTGGGGTCTACCCTAGCCAGGGTTGGTGGGGTCTACCCCTAGCCAGGGCTGGTGGGGTCTACCCTAGCCAGGGCTGGTGGGGTCTACCCTAGCCAGGGCTGGTGGGGTCTACCCTAGCCAGGCTGGTGGGGTCTACCCTAGCCAGGGTTGGTGGGGTCTACCCTAGCCAGGGCTGGTGGGGTCTACCCTAGCCAGGGCTGGTGGGGTCTACCCTAGCCAGGGCTGGGGGGTCTACCCTAGCCAGGGTTGGTGGGTCTACCCTAGCCAGGGCTGGTGGGGTCTACCCTAGCCAGGGCTGTGGGGTCTACCCTAGCCAGGGCTGGTGTGTGGTGTTCAAAACGTGTTCATAACAGTGTGTTAATTTGATTACCTTTTCCCTCCTGCAGGTACGTGTGTTGACCTTGGCTCTTAGCTCAGTGTAATGGTATGTAGAGTGTGTATTTGTTGTGTACACACACACACACACACACACACACACACCACACACACACACACACACACACACTCACACTCACACACACACACACAACACCACACACACACACACACACACACACACACACACACCACACACACACACACTCACTCACTCCTTTAGAAGAAGGATTAAGACAGAGGAGGACAGCTTGAGACTTCAAGAAGACCTGGACAAGCTGCAGGAATGGTCGAACAAATGGCTGTTAGAGTTTAACCCAAGCAAATGTAATGTAATGAAGATAGGGGTAGGAAGCAGGAGACCAGATACAAGGTATCATTTGGGAGATGAAATACTTCAAGAGTCAGAGAGAAAGAAAGACCTGGGGGTTGATATCACGCCAGACCTGTCCCCTGAAGCTCATATCAAGAGGATAACATCAGCAGCATATGCCAGGTTGGCTAACATAAGAACGGCCTTTAGAAACTTGTGTAAGGAATCTTTCAGAACATTATATACCACATATGTCAGACCAATCCTGGAGTATGCGGCTCCAGCATGGAGTCCCTATCTAGTCAAGCATAAGACTAAACTGGAAAAGGTTCAAAGGTTTGCCACCAGACTAGTACCCGAGCTGAGAGGTATGAGCTACGAGGAGCGACTGCAGGAATTAAACCTCACTTCGTTGAAGACAGAAGAGTTAGGGGGGACATGATCACCACATTCAAGATTCTCAGGGGAATCGACAGGGTTGATAAAGACAGGCTGTTTAACACAAGGGGCACACGCACTAGGGGACACAGGTGGAAGCTGAGTGCCCAAATGAGCCACAGAGATATTAGAAAGAACTTTTTTAGTGTCAGAGTGGTTGACAAATGGAATGCATTAGGAAGCGATGTGGTGGAGGCTGACTCCATACACAGTTTCAAATGTAGATATGATAGAGCCCATTAGGCTCAGGAAACTGTACACCTGTTGATTGACGGTTGAGAGGCGGGACCAAAGAGCCAGAGCTCAACCCCCGCAAGCACAACTAGGTGAGAACTAGGTGAGTACACACACACCACACACACACTAAGCTGGAGAGACAGGCAGACACCAACACAGGTGGGCGCTCCAGTGGATAAGGGAGTACCTAAGCAATAGGAAGCAGAGAGTTCGGTAAGGGGTGAGACCTCCGATTGGCGTGAAGTCACCAGTGGAGTCCCACAGGGCTCTGTACTCGGTCCTATCTTGTTTCTGATATATGTAAATGATCTCCCGGAGGGTATCGAATCATTCTCTCTCCATGTTTGCGTACGATGCCCAAATTATGATAAGGATTAAAACAGAAGAGGACAGCTTGAGACTTCAGAAGACCTAGACAAGCTGAAGGATGGTCGGAACAAATGGTGTTAGAGTTTAACCCAACAAATG
>WNGS01164779.1:16214-30457 GCA_020271785.1 Procambarus virginalis | reverse complement strand
CCAGGTTGTATGTTGCTACTACGCGAGTGTGCATTAGTACCGTGTTTCGCAGTGGGGGTGTCCTTACTCCTGGGGGTTTTTATGCTTCTGCTCTTTCGTCCTGCCTCACCCCAGTCGTTTCCTGGCATCTCCTTTGGTCAGTTTTGCCTGCACTTGCTGCTATGTTGGGGACGTGGTCGGTTTCCACCACTTCATTGTTTGTGTGTTCCTTGTTTTCCTCCTCTGCCACAGGGGGTTCTGCGTGTGTTCCTTGGCTTCTTGGGTTTTTCGGCCTGTGTCCTGTGGTGTGCTTCTTTGTCTCGGTCTGTTGCTGTTGCTCGTACCTCTTGGTTCGGGTAGGGTTTGGCGGCAACCCTTCCGCCTTCTTTGGTTTCCTTGCTTGCCCTGCCACTTGGTTTTTTGGGTCTTGCGATGTCTCGCGTCGGACCCGTCATTTGTTCTCCTGGCGGGTTTGCTTGCTTTGGGATTTGTCTGTTCGGCAGACGTTCCATCCTTGTACCACCTGAGTTCGGTGGTCGCGCCCGAGATCTTCTTGCGGCTCCGCCTTTCCTGGGCTCGGAGGGGCCTTGTCGGGGCTGCTTCCGTCTGCCTCGTGGTCTCGCCTCCGGCTGGTGGTCGGTGTCCCACTGCGTGTTTCTCTTGGCGGCAGTATGGGTGTTTTGGCGGTCCTTCCTTTTCCTGTACCTTCTTAGGTGGTTCCTCTTGTTAGCGTCGGCCTGGTTTTTGGTGGGGGTTGGGGGCCGTCGTCGTGCCACATACTGTCGCCTCTCTCTTTTTGTGCGGCGCTGGCGGAGTCGCTTTGGCTTGCTTTCGGTCTTGCTTCTACACCGCTTAGTAAGCTGTCTTGTGCTTCGTTTCCCCTCCGGCCTGTTCGTGCGCCGCTTGCACCATCCTGGTTCTGGTCAGCGTGCTCTGTCTTCTCCTCGGTTGGTAGTGCCTCTTCGGTTCCGGTTTTGTTTTCGTCGGCTCTTTTCTTTTGGCATTTGCCTCTGGGGGTCGGGTCGCTGTGTTTTCTGCTCCTTTGGTTTTAGCGTTTTGGTTGTTTGGGTGGTGTCCGCCTCCCGGTTCCGTCCCTTTGATCTTCCTCTGTGGGTAGTTAGCTCCGGGGAGCCGACGGGGCTCCCCCCAGAAAACCAGCGTTGAATGTAATGAAACGCCATTTTCTGGGTGAGTCCCGGAGGCTCCCCGGCAACCCTCCCTCCCTCCGGTCGGCGGTTTTTCGCGTGTTTGACATCCAGCCTCAGAACTGATGGGTGGATAGCCGGCGTGGGAGGTCTGGGGCTCCACCTTCCCCCTCCGGGGAGGGGGGAGCTGCGCAGACAGCGCGCGGTGACGTGTGACGTCACACTAGTTTGCTTGTTTTTCTGTTTGGGAGTTCTATCCACTAGTTCGGATTTTGGTAGCAATTTAACCAGAATAGGGGTTTGTTTTGGGGCGCTTACCTTTCTGGGTGCCTGTCCCGGTCGATGGCAGACATAGAATGCTTCAACCACACGGGGGCTTCTATAGGCCATTGCTCCCCGTGCCTCTCTGAGGGGGCCCGGTTCTGGCCGTGGTCTCCGGTAGGCCTAAGAACTCCATACACATGACTGATGCCAAAGTCTGAAATTAGCATATCAGCCTGGGATAGCTCCGGGGAGCCTCCGGGACTCACCCAGAAAATGGCGTTTCATTACATTCAACGCTGGTTTTTTTCTAGGTGTGTCTTGGTATGGATGAAAGGTTTTTGAAGTTGGTGCGAAAGGCAAACAAATCGGTGGTGTGGACGGAGCTGAAATGTTCACCAACACTCCAATTTCGGGTCCCTAACCACCATACAGGGCAGCTCCAGGGCATCCAATTAGGAACATAATCTAGACAGCTGTAACTGAGCAAAACGAACTCACAAAGTGGACGCTCCTGATATGCATCAGGAGGGTAAGAAAACACATGTGACCTGGAAAGAGTAAACCACAGAGGACTGATGGTCAAAGGTATCACCGGCCCAACAGGCAACATAGCAGAGGCAGAACGAGTGATCGTTGTCTCGTGGCATGGATGATGAGCAACCCTCAAATGTGCACAAAGCGAGATCAGGTTCGGGGAGGGGAGAGGTGATATCCATAGGACTATCAAACCTGCAGAGGATTTCCAGAGCATCAAGGGTAAACCACGCAATGACACCCAGGTGCTGGGAATGATATGCCATATCTAAAAGTAAGGTATCACAGCCTGGGGTTACGCAGCTGTGAAGTGCTCATTCAGCTCACCTTGGCTCACCTTGGCAAAGAGCCATCACAAGCGAGGAAGACCTCGGTGGAAGCAAGTCCTGAACACTCCAGAGAAAAAACTCTGGCAATGCAAGAGCAGTGCTAGGGAGCACACAGGTAAGGTAACCCTGAACACATGCCACTCCAAGCACTCTTCAAGCCAGGTTCATGCTACATTGCAGAGTACAGGAAAAGCCACCAAGGACAAACACAAAAACCACTTAGGGGAAGAGAGGAGCTCGCACAATAGAAGAGGCGATCCTGGAACCAGTGCAGCAGTCAGATGACCCCAACTGCATCAGTGTAACAACTGACTGCTCTTGCCCCGGGAGGTGGTAGCCCCGTCCCTTCTCCCCACAAATGAGGGGAGGAGGTGAGGCAAAGAAGCTCAATTTCATTAGGAAAGTTTTGAGGCTTTAGTCTCTCTTGAGCCTTGCAGTGGTTTATTTTGACTTGCTGCCTTTTTGGATGCCTTTCCCAGTGAGGTGGTGAAGCATCACCACATCCTGCAGCTCTGTGTGAGGGGGAGGTCAGCTTTGGTTCTGGTCCCTGGTAGGCCTAAAAACTTTATGGCTGATGCAACATGGTAGATATGAAACATCTCAATGTATAGCTTCAGGGAGCCCCAGCTGCCCCCAGAATAACTCTTTGGAAACCACAGCCTCTATTTCAGACTTGACTTCACGACAATCTCGGGTTGGGGGGTTTCCTATAGATGTCGATATTTCTTAAAGTGCGGCACTCGGGCCAATTCCAAACTCCCATATACACTCAATATCCCTCATGTCATCTTGGAAAGTTGGGTGAAGCTATGCCCAAGCATCTGGCTTTCAACCTCGGACAGACAGAAAAGTATTGTCTTCCATAGGTTTAGATATACTTTTATGCACATGAGTGAGGTGGCAATATTTATGACCACCTCGCTCTAAGAGTTAAAAAATTCTAATGTCTTCCTTTCAATACTACAACTAGGTGAGGACATTTGTAAACAATCCTCACTCTGAATTGTTTAAATGCTAAAACTGTATATGCTCCTGTCCAAGGGAACAGCAGGCCTTTGCCTAAATCAGCAAAAAATGAGTGCCTTGCTCAGAAAGTAATTTATCATGTTCATATTTTTTTTTATACCTATGTATATATATTTTCTCACAAAGTCCTTTGTTTTACCACCACTACCAGGTGATGCCTTTGGTAGCTCCCATCATGAAGGTGCAGGCATGCAGGCAGTATGGTGCCAACGTCATTGTAAAAGGGAATGATATTGGCGAGTGTCGTGAGTATGCTCTCAAGATGGCCAAGGATCAAGGTCTTCTCTACATTAATGGGTACATTAACGATAATTTTCATCAATAATTAATGAGGATTAATATGGTCACTTAGAGACAATCAACTCATATACAGTGGGCATTTATAAAGATCCTTTCTGTGGAGAGCCCCTTCGGCTCCCCAGAGCTATACCGGGCTGATGTGTATATATTAGACCGTGGCAACAGTCAATCGAAGGAGTTCTAGGTCTACCAGGGACCAGAGTCAGAACCTGGCCCCCCTCGAGAGAGGCACGAGGCGCAATGGCCTAAAGACCATGCAAGACCTAAAGACTTTTGTAAATACTGTACTATTCAATATATTCCCACAAACCCAATGTACCTTCTTGTATATATATAAACTTGTAAGACCAGACCTAAAGACTTTATGTAATTGGAAGCAGTCTTTGTCTGCCATCTACCAGGTCAGGCACCCAGAAAGGTAGGAATTCCAAAACAAACTACTGCTGGTCAAAATTTGCAAACCAAAAGCCGAACTAGAAACAGATCTCCCCAATCAAAACCAAGGAAACAAGTATGACATCACCACAAACGCCGCGAATCCGTCTGTGGAACCCCCCCCGCTCCCTGGGAAGGGGATGGGAGGGATCCCAGACCTCCATGCCGGCAACTCTCCTCAGTTCACAGGCTGTTGTTATGGGTCTTGTGTGGAACTCTCGGACTGCTTCCTTCCTGCGACGCTGTTGCAACTGCGGTCCCACCTACGACTGTTTTTGGAGGGCAGCTGGGTCGCACGTTGGTTGTTCGAGCAGCTGTGTGGGACCCTGAACTTCGCTGTGCTGATCTACCCGTTGGGTCGGATCTGGCTTTGGCGGCTGTTCTGGTTTCTTTGGGGGCGTCCGTTCCGCCACTCTCACAATCGCTGGGTTCAGATCCCGGGAGCCTTGCATTGGCTGCTGCGTCGCCGGCTTCCTCTGCGGATTTTTCGGGGTTGTGTGCAGTGGCGCCTCCCCGAACCCTCACTCAATGTGTTCATGGATGCCTCGTCTCTCAGCTGGGGTTTTGTGACAAGTGTTCACCAGGCTGGCCAGGGTCAGTGGGGTCCATCCTTCTGTCGAGCTCACAGCATGGCGCGGGAGTTTGCAGCGGTGTGGCATTCGCTTCAGAGGATTTATGTCGCTCGCGGAGCAACGATCCAGCTCCATTCAGATAGCTCCTCGGCGGTTCATTGCCTGAACCGTGGGGGTTCGATGCGGTCCTTGGCTCTTTGGGGCTGGTCGCTTCGGGTGACTCGTCTGCTGGGTTTTTGTGCTTTGGCTCTCCTGGCAGTTCATGTTCAGGGGTGTCAAACATCCTGGCGAAGGCCTGTCTCAGTTCATTCCCCTATCCACGGAATGGATGGTTGACATCGACTCGTTCAGTTGGCTCTGCCGGACATACGGGCGCCCTGAGGTGGACCTCTTCACATTGGCGTGGTCGAGGCATCTTCCAGTATTTATGACGCCCTTCCCAGACTGCGAGGTCGTCGGGTCCAATGTCTTTCGGCTGGACAGGTCCAGGTGGGGTTACCTGTACCTCTTCCCACTGGTCCGGTTGTTGCTCCGGATCCTGACTCGGTTGGAGACTTACCAGAGGAGAGTAGTCCTGCTGGCTCCTTGGTGGCCGGCCCAGCCCTGATTTCAGGCACTTCTTGCTCGATGTCCAACCCGAGGGTCTTCCCACGGCTCCGCCTCTTTCAGCAGATCGGTCTGGTCCGATACGTGGCTGGTTCCTCCTCCACTCTTCGCGTCTGGTCATTTTGACACGGTTTTATCACCACTTATATGGTGATCAGATGGCTTTGTTGATGGTGTCACACCTGAGAGTTTCGTCTAGATGGCAGTATGAAATTTCCTGGCGGTCATTTCGGCATTTTTTGTCTCTTCGTAGGTTGTCTTCAATTTCTGTTCGGGTTGTTTTGTCCTTTCTCTCTTGGTTGTTTCAGGGCCGTCATCTTATGCCATATACTGTCGCCTCATATCGTGCGGCGCTGGCGGAGCCGCTGCAGCTTTCATTCGGGGTGGATGTCACTTCTGCTCCATTTTGCAAGTTTTCTCGGGGGTTGTTTCACCTCGGCCTGCTCATGCGCCGTTTGAGCCATCCTGGTCGTTGGACCGGGTACTCTCTTTTCTGTCTTCTCCTCGGTTTGTGGTGACCCTCTTGGTTCAGTACTGTTTTTCTAAGGGTCTTTTCTTGTTGCATTGGCCTCTGGGAGTCGGGTCGGGGAGCTTCATGCTCTCCTTCGCCACAGGGGTTTCTGCTCTTTCGGTCCTGGTGATCGTTTCGTTCGTTTGCAGCTGTCTACTTCTTTTCTGGCGAAGAATGAGTCTGCTGCTTTCCGAAGGGGTCCTTGAGTTGTTGATGCTTGGTTGGTTCGGCTGGGGGTGCATCATACTTTGTGTCTGGTTGCGGCTCTTCACTGTTATCTGCTCGCCACATCCTCCGTGTCAGGAGACGTGCTTTGGGTGGACCCGGTTTCCCTCCTTCCCTGTTCCAGGGCGCGGGTCTCCCAGGTCATCCACAAGATTATTTGGTCCAGCCAGCCTGTGGTCTATCCCCCGTGCCCACAACGTTCGTAAGTTTGTGGCTTTGGCTGCTGTGTTTGGGAATATGTCCTGGGCTGACATTCTGGCACGAGGCTTTTAGAGGTCAAACAGGGTCCTGGCCATACGGTATCTCATTATTGTTCCTGGCCCTTCTCGGGCGTGTGTAGCCTTGGATTGCAGGTTGCAACCAGTTGACTTGACTTCAAGTTGAGGAGCGAGTGACGACCGCCTCCCGGGTAAGTCCCTCTTCTTCTTTATCTTTGGTTAGGTAGCTCTGGGGAGCTGAAGGGGCTCTCCACAGAAAACCAGCATTGAATGTAATGAAACGCCATTTTCTGGGCGAGACCCGGAGGCTCCCCGGCATCCCTCCTTCCTCCAGTCGGCGTTTTTTTCGCGTTTTCAATACTCAGCCTCTGAACTGAGGAGAGTTGCCGGCATGGAGGTCTGGGAGGTCATGGAGGTCTGTTTGTGGTGATGTCATACTTGTTTCCCTGGTTTTGATTGGGGAGTTCTGTTGCTAGTTCAGCTTTCAGTTTGCAAATTTTGATCAGCAGTAGTTTGTTTTGGAATTCCTACCTTTCTGGGTGCTTGACCTGGCACCCTGGTACAGTAGATGGCAGACAAAGACTACTTCCAATTTCACGGGAGTGTCCTTAGGACATTGCTCCTCGTGCCTCTCTTGAGGGGGGCCAGGTTCTGGCTCTGGTCCCTGGTAGGCCTAGAACTCCTTTGATTGACTGTTGCCTTGGTCTAATATATATATATATTAGCCCGGTATTGCTCCAGGGAGCCTCCGAGTCTCACCCAAAAAATGCCGTTTCATTACATTCTACCCTGTTTTCTGGGGGGAGCCCCGTCGGCTCCCCGGAGCTATCCCAGGCTGATATGCTAATGTCAGACTTTGGCATCAGTCATGTGTATGGAGTTCTTAGGCCTACCGGGGACCACGGCCAGAACCGGGCCCCCTCAGAGAGGCAAGGGGAGCAATGGCCTATAGAAGCCCCCGTGTGATTGGAAGCATTCTATGTCTGCCATCGACCGGGACAGGCACCCAGAAAGGTAAGCGCCCCAAAACAAACCCCTATTCTGGTTAAAATTGCTACCAAAAGTCGAACTAGTGGATAGAACTCCCCAACAGAAAACAAGCAAACTAGTATGACGTCACACGTCACCGCGCCGCTGTCTGCGCAGCTCCCCCCTCCCCGGGAGGGGGAAGGGGGAGCCCCAGACCTCACACGCCGGCTATCCACCCATCAGTTCTTCGGCTGATGCTATAGGCACCGGTTATGTGCTCCGGCTCCAGTGGTTGTTTCAGCACTGTACCTAGAGTGTGGTGTCTGTTTTTCTAGGTGGTGCGTGAGCCGGGAGTGATTCTCCAGTACTCGGGCTGCATGCGCCTAGGGTTCCCTTCCCTAGGTGCCCTGTAAGTACTGCCCTTGGGACTTGGGGCCACCTTCCACAAGTTCCTTGGGGTCTGCCCCTGCTAGGCCGTTTACTGCTTGGTTTTCGGCCGCTCTTTGTGTGCTCGGGTGTTCTGTCTCCCTTGGTCGCCTTAGGGTAAGGGGCAGTTTTGCACTGGTGGGGCGCAGGGTACTGTGCAGCTTGTCTTTTCCCAATCATAGCGGCCGGCTCTGTTCCGCTTGGGTATGCTGTCCTCTTGCGGGGTTTTTTTTCTTTTTGTTTATCTACCTGGTGGGGGGGTCTGCCTTCGTTCTTGCCCCTTGGGTCCCTTGTGTTCTGAGTATTTCTGGTGGCACCCCTGCTAGGTCCCCGTGAGTGTACACATCCCGGGGGTTCAGCTCTTAGAAAGTTGTTTGGTAGTTTTGGGTGCCGGTTAGCAGTACCCTGCCTGGGATTACCTGAGCGCGAGTCCTCTTATAGTAAACGCTCGGGACCCTGGGAAACCCCTGGGGGCGCGTGGGTCCGATGGATGTGACCCCAGAGCCCCCCCCTCGCTTCCAGCGAGTTTGAGGGTTGCTCACCCCTTGTCTCTGGGTGACTCTGTTTTGCCTCCGTCTGCTGCCTGTGGGGTCGGTGACACCTTCGACCCGGAGTCCTGCGAGTTTGTTGCTCGTTGTGGCTCGGTTACCCAGTTGTGCTAAGCTGGTGCGGGCAGCAGAGGCGTTGCACTTGAGCCTTGGTGGTGGCAACGCTCTCGTGGTAACTCCCCGGGAACCCCGGGGCTGCCCCGTTTTGGTTCTTGGTTTTTCCCCTGGATTCCCCTTCCTGCCTGCATCCGGTTCCTTACCGTCTGTAGGTTCAGGGCGGGGTTTGTTGGTGTTGAGACTCGGGCAGTCTCGGGGAAATCCCCTTCCGGGGTAGTGACGGGGGCATTTGAGCCTGTTCCTCCAGCCGTGTTGTAAGAGTCTGCCAGTGGGCTCCCTTCCTTCGTGTTTTCACGGCTGCCCCGGTTTTCTGGTACGGCCGGGGCTTTGGGGGGACGGCTCGGCCCGGGGCCTGTCGTGTGGGTTCCCGGGGCTGGGGAGGGGCTGACTTGGGGGGCCTTGGCCCCGTTGGTCCCCGTGGGGGTTTTTATCCCCCTCTAGGCGGGGCTTGTGGTTACGCGGAGTAGGGTTTTCCTCCCCACTCGCCGTACGTGCTGTTGGGCGTCAGCCCCTCCCCGGGCTCGGTTCCTTGGCCTTTGAGTCGGTTGGTTCCGTCCTGTGGGTGGATGTTTCCCCCCACCCCTTGTTGGGACGGTGTTTTCGTCATGTTTCCCCGTTTTGGGGGTTCTACGTGACTACTGGTCTCGGGTGCGCCTGCGCCTTTGTGTGCCTTCGGGACTGGGTTTGGCTTCCGTGTTCTCGAGGGTTCGGGAAGGTTTTTCGCTACTTCCCGCGTTATTGGAACGTCTGTCGGCTCCTCGTTCTTGTCGCCGTTTTGGGCTCTTTGTAGTCCGGTTGGGCTCCTTGTAGCCCTGTTGGGCTCATTTGGGCCGGTTTGGGCTCCTTAGGGCCGGTTGGGCCACTTGTGGCCCTGTTGGGCTACTTGTGGCCCTGTTGGGCTACTTGTGGCCCTGTTGGGCTACTTGTAGCCCTGTTGGGCTACTTGTTGCCTTGTTGGCTTGCTTGTGGCCCGGCTGTGTGCCTTTTTTGGGCTCTGTCTTCGCTTCTTTGGCCGGTTTTATGATTCCTGCTCTCTTTTGGCTCCTTTTCTAGTGCAGTAGTCCTGGTTGCCGCCTTCCCGCAGGGCCGGTTGCGCGTTTTCGGCCAGCGTGTCGTGCGCCGCGGAGTTTGTTTTGGTCTGGGCGGTGTGTGGTGCTGGTGTTAGACGCCTTTTTGCTCCAGTGCTTCGCCTCTCGCTCTTCTCCCTTGCCGCGGTATGTGCCCCTTCGCTCCGGGGGTGTCCTGGGTTCCAGTTGTGGGGAGGCCGCCGAGGTTTTCCCTGTGTCATGGGTGGGGGCCGCCTTCTTCGCTCTCACCTGCTCTCCTGCAGGTCTGGCTTTCGTCTTCACCTGGCGGTACTCCCAGGTTCTTCTGGGCTCGGTTGAGTCGTGTCACTTCGTGCCACCGTTCGCCAGGTGAGTTTCTGCGGTCTGGCATCTTTGGCAGGGCGCTGGATGCGGTGTGTTATATACCTGTCTTTATTTGGGTATCTTTTGTACGACTGAGACCGTTCGCACACCAGTGTCTGTCCCCCTTTTCACCCCTTCCTGTCCCACTCTTGTGCATGTCCAACCCATGCTAGGGTCATTAAGGGGTTCCACCTTTGTTAGTGTTATGAGGTGGGGGTTGTGGTGTTGGTTCTGTACTCGCCTGGTAGGGCTCCTGGCTGTGCTTGCAAGGTTTTTGCGCTCTGGTGTTTGGGTCCCGCCTATGTAGTAGTACTTGCGGGATAGTACCAGTGGAGTGCAGTGGTGCTATAGGCACCATCGGGGAACACTGTATATCCATCTGAGGTCTGCAGTTGTTACACGACCTACTTGCGAGCATACGCCTTCTTGCTGGTACGTTACCTTGGGGTTTTCCTTGAGGTGCTTCCGGGGCTTAGCGTCCCCGCGGCCCGGTCGTTGACCAGGCCTCCTGGACTGATCATCCTGGCTGTTGGACATGGCTGCTCGCTGCCTGACGTACGATTCTCAGCCTGGTTTGATCGGGTATCCTTTGGAGGTGCTTCTCCAGTTCTCTCTTGTACCACCCCGTCCTCGCAAGTTTAATAAGTCATTATTGACTTATTAGTTACGTGCATGGGTGACAAGCATCATAGTTTCCCTTTCAAAACTTCATGGAAAACACCGACCTTACTTAACCTACTTAGCATGTTAACATAAGCATCTTATGGTTTCGTAATTACAGTTGTTATTTAACCTGTACGTGACTGGTTCGGCCTTTTCCTCAGCTCTTCGTGTCTGGTATTTTGATGCGGATATCACCATCTCTATGGTGTTCAGGTGGCTTTGTTGACAGTGTCCCACCTGCGAGCTTCATCTTGGCGACGGTATGACGTTTCGTACGCTTTCTCGTGTTTTGTTTCACCTCCAGCCTGCTCATGCGTCGCCTGAGCCGTCCTGGTCCTTGATCAGGGTGCCTTCTTATCTTCTCAGTTTGTGGTAGCCCCTTCGGTTCAGGTTTCTGCTCTTTGGTACTGGTGGTAGATTTGTACGTGTGCAGCCTTTCTCCGTTCTGGTGACGGTCGAGACGGCTGCTTTCCGGAGGGGTTCTTGGGGTATTGATGTTTGATTGGTCTGGCCGGGGGTGCGTCCTGTGTTATCCAGTTGTGTTTTTTGCCGTTGCCAGCATACCGTGTCTGGGGATGCGCTGTGGTTGATCCGGTTCCCCTCGTTCCCTGTTTTCAGCGCTCGGGTCTCCCAGGTCGTCCGCAGATTTTTCATTCTTCCAGCCTGCGGTCTGTCTTTGCGCCCGTGCTGTTCAGACGTTTGCAGCTTTTGCTGCTGTGTTGGCGACGTCTAGGGCTCATTTCGGGCGCAGAAATTTGAGGGTCGCACAGGTTCTTGGCCACCCATTCTTTGTGCGTCTGCTCCTGTGCGTTCTTGTTGCCTTGGGTCGCATGTTGCGACCTGTTGTCTCGGCTTTGCGTTGCAGAGTTTGTGGCGGCCGCCTCCCGGGTTAGCCTTTCTTTTCCTTCTCTTTGGGTATGAAGCTCCAGGGAGCCATAGGGGCTCCCCACAGAAAACCAGTGTTGAATGTAATGAAACGCCATTTTCTGGGTGAGCCCCGGAGGCTCCCTGGAAACCCTCCCTCCCACCGGTCGGTGGTTTTTTCGCGTTGGTTGAAGCTTAGCTTCCGAACTGAAGCCTGGCAGCCGGTGCGGTAGGTCTGGGGCTCCCCCCTCCCCTCTCGGGGCGGGGAGGGCTGCGCGGACAATCGGCGCGGCAGTAAAGTGTGATGTTTGCTTGTTTCCTTGTGATTGTAGGGAGTTTCTACCTCTCTGTTCAGTTTTTGTTAGTTTTTTTTTTACCATGTGGGGTTTGTTTTGTTATGCCTACCTTTCTGGGTGCCTAACCCCGGTCGATGGCAGATAAGGAAAACCGCAACCACAAAGGGGTTTTCCAGTGCCATTGCTCCCTGAAACCTCTCTGAAGGGGCCAGGTTCTGGCGCTGGTCCCTGGTAGGTCTGAACTCCTTAGCAAATGTCCCGGTCTAATATAACATACATTAGCCCGATAAGCTCCAGGGAGCCTCCAGGGCTCACCTAGAAAATGGCGTTTCATTACATTCAACGCTGGTTTTTTGCTTTTCCGGGGGGAGCCCTTATGGCTCACCAGAGCTATCCATGGCTGATATGGATACCTTAACTATTTTGCATCAGTCAATATGGGTGGAGTTCTAGGCCTGCCGGGGACCACGAGCCAGAATCTGGCCCCCTCACAGAGACACGAAGAGCAATGGCCCGTAGAAATGCACATGTGATTTGGAGCATTCTATATCTGCCATCAACCAGGACAGGTACCCAGAAAGGTAAGCGCCACAAAATAAACCCCTATTCTGGTTAACAACGAAAATCATCAAACGAGTGGATAGAACTCCCCAAAAGAAAACCGAGCAAACAAGCACAATGTCACACGAGCTGTGCCGCATGTCAGCGCAGCTGCGCCCCTCCCGGGAGGAGGGGGGGCAACTGCACAGCTGCTCCCTGGATGCCCCGCTTTACCTGTAGGGACTCGAACTTGGGGGTGTTGGTTGTTCGGCCTTGATTCTGTCCGCGCCCCCTCGTTCTTTCCCTTTGGTGGTTTATTTGGCCCCCCCCTGCTTCCAACCCTTAAGCGTCTGAGGGCTTCGGGGTCGGGGCGGGGTTTAGAGGTTTCTGAGACTGGTAGTTTCAGGGGTTGCCATGTCAGAGGACGCTACGGAGGCATTTGAGTCTGTTCCTCCTGCTATTGCTCCAGGGTCAGACCAGTAGGCCCCTTCTCTTCCAGCTGCCCTGGCTTTTTCTTGTAAGGCCGCGGCTTTGGAGGACAACTCGGTCCCGGGGCCTGAAGTGGAGGTTCCTGGAGTTGTTAGGAGCTGATTTGGAGGCCTTGGGCTCTGTTGGACCCTCGCCTGGATTTTCCATCCTTCTGAGCGGGGCTTATTGTTGCAAGGAGTGGGGTTTTCTTTTCCCCCCTGTGCGTATAATTTGGACTTGGGTTCAGCTCCTTCCCGGGTTCAGTTCCATGTCCCTGCGGATCCTTCGGTTCCATCTTTCCGGAGGTTTTCGGCTTCCCGCATCTCGCCGCCTGAAGTGCGGTCGGCCATTGCGGCTTGCCTTCTGCGCGACCCAGAGTATGCCTCCATAATGGATCCTTCTTCATTCAGGTTTGGATCTTTGTGTCCTTACTGGGTGTGTTGTGAGGTTCCTGGGTCGTCCTGGCTTGCAAACTGCCCCTTGTATTCGGTAGATGCTTGGAACTCGTTCTGTCGGACCGCGCGTTTGAGTGGCGTGAGCTCGATGACGGGGGTCCAGATTTACCTGGGGGGCGATTTTGAGCATCTTGAAGGGTGCCTTTTCGCTTCTGCCATTTTGTGGAATATTGGTGCGGTTCAGCTTCATGTGCAGGTTCTTTCCCTGTCTGCTGCGCTTGTGGCTGAGGACTTACGCGCTCGTGGTTTTTTAGCTTCGGTCCTGCGTTTCTTTTCCCTCCTGGAACTGTCTTCGGATTGGCTTGCAGAAGATGTAGAGGTGCTTGGGGCCATCCTGGGTTTGGTACCTTAGTCTTGGCTGCTCATGCGTCATCTGCTCTTTTTGAAGCTGTTTGCGCCAATCCTGTGGGAGGCGTTGCTGCAGTTTTTAGCTGCACATTTTGCATGTCAACAGACGGTTCTGGCTTCCTCCTTGGAATCCGCTTGGGCCCTGGTTCTTCGGTTGTCTTCCTCTTTTTGTCCCTTGCTTTTTGCAGCTTCAGCTGTTACCTGCTTGATACCTGCTTCATGGGGTTCTGGGAGTTCTTCTACTCCCAAGCCCGGCCCGAGGCCAGGCTCGACTTGTGAGAGTTTGGTCCACCAGGCTGTTGCTTGGAGTGGCCCGCAGGCCCACATACCCACCACAACCCGGCTGATAAGGAACTTCTCTTAGAAAACAGTCCAGTTTCTCTTGAAGATGTCCACGGTTGTTCTGGTAATATTTCTTATAGTCGCTGGGAGGATGTTGAACAACCATGGACCTCTGACGTTTATACAGTGTTCTCTGATTGTGCCTATGGCACCTCTGCTCTTCACTGGTTCAATCTTGCATTTTCTTCCATATCGTTCACTCCAGTATGTTGTTATTTTATGTGTAGATTTGGGACCTGTTCCTCCATTATTTTTCCATGTGTATATTATTTGGTATCTCTCTCGTCTCCTTTCTAGAGAGTACATTTGGAGAGCTTTGAGACGATCCCATAATTTAGGTGCTTTATCTCGTCTATGCGTGCCGTATATGTTCTCTGTATTCCCTCTATTTCAGCAATCTCTCCTGCTCTGAAGGGGGAAGTGAGTACTGAGCAGTACTCGAGACGGGACAACACAAGTGACTTGAAGAGTACAACCATTGTGATGGGATCCCTGGATTAAAAGTTCTCGTAATCCATCCTATCATTTTTCTGGCTCATGCAATATTTGCTTGGTTATGCTCCCTAAACGTTAGATCATCGGACATCATTATTCCCAAATCCTTACATGCTGTTTTTTTTACTATGGGCAGATTCGATTGTGTTTTGTACCCTG
>WNGS01164778.1:0-13323 GCA_020271785.1 Procambarus virginalis | reverse complement strand
CAACAAGTGTACAGTTTCCTGAGCCTATTGGGCTCTATCATATCTACCCTTGAAACTGTGTATGGAGTCAGACCTCCACCACATCGCTTCCTAATGCATTCCATTTGTAACCACTCTGACACTAAAAAAGTTCTTTCTAATACTCTGTGGCTCATTTGGGCACTCATTGTTCCACCTGTGTTCCCTAGTGCGTGTGCCCTTGTGTTAAACACCTGTCTTTATCACCCTGTCGATTCCCCTGAGAATCTTGAATGTTGATATCATGTCCCCCCTAACTCTTCTGTCATCCAACGAAGTGAGGTTTAATTCCCGTAGTCTCTCTCGTAGCTCATACCTCTCACCTCGGGTTACTAATCTGGTGGCAAACCTTTGAACCTTTTCCAGTTTAGTCTTATGCTTGACTAGATATGGACTCCATGCTGGAGCCGCTACTCCAGGATTTGTCTGACATATGTGGTATATTGTTCTGAAAGATTCCTCACACAAGTTTCTAAGGCCGTTCTTATGTTAGCCAACCTGACATGCTGCTGATGTATCCTCTTGATATGAGCTTCAGGGGACAGGTCTGGCGTGATATCAACCCCCAGGTCTTTCTCTCTCTCTGACTTTTGAAGTATTTCATCTCCCAAATTCTTTTGATGTGGGCTTCAGGAGACAGGTTTGGTTGTGTATCAACTCCTAGATCCTTTTCTCTGTCCGTTTCATGAAGGACTTCATCTCCCATTCTGTATTCTGTGTCTGGCCTCCTGTTTCCACTGCCTAGTTCATTACCTTACATTTACTCGGGTTGAACTTTAGTAGCCTTTGTTGGACCATTCATTCAGTCTGTCTCGGTCATCTTGTAGTCTATACTGTCTTCCTCCGTCTTAATACCTCCTCACAATTTTGCATCATCAGCAAACAATGAGAGGAATGATTCTATACCATCTGAAGATCATTTACATATATAAGAAGCAGTATGGGGCCAAGGACTGAACCCTGCAGGACCCCACTGGTGACGTCTCTCCAATCTGAGACCTCACCCCCTCACAGTGACTCGCTGCCTTCTGTTACTTAGTCTCCCTTTTCCATGGAGTATGCAGCTGTGTGTGTGTGTGTACTCACCTATTTGTGCTTGCGGGGGTTGAGCTTTGTCTCTTTGGTCCCGCCTCTCAACTGTCAACTGGTTTACAGATTCCTGAGCCTACAGGACTCTGTCATATCTACATTTGAAACTGTGTATGGAGTCAGCCTCCACCACAACACTCCCTAATGCATTCCATCCATTAACTACACTGACACTGAATAAGTTCCTTCTAACGTATCTGTGGCACATGTGGGTACTCAGTTTCCACCTGTGTCCTCTCGTTCGCGTACCACCAGTGTTGAATAGTTTATCCTTGTCTACCCGGTCGATTCCCCTGAGAATTTTGTAAGTTGCGATCATGTCTACTCTTACTCTTCTGTCTTCCAGTGTCGTAAGGTGCATTTCCCGCAGCCTTTCCTCGTAACTCATGCCTCTTAGTTCTGGGACTAGTCTAGTGGCATACCTCTGAACTTTTTCCAGGTTCGTCTTGTGCTTGACAAGGTACAAGGTGTGTGTGTGTGTGTGTGTGTGTGTGTGTGTGTGTGTGTGTGTGTGTGTGTGTTGTGTGTGTGTGTGTGTTTGTAGTCTGTGCAGTTGTGTAGTGTGTACAGTCAGTCAACTTAATTGTGTGTATGTTTATTTGTTTGCTTTCAGTATGTATATTTATGTACAGCTTACCTACTTGCCTAGTTCGCATTTTTGTACAGGAATGTCGAAATTTCTGCTAAGTGTGTATTGAATTTCATCTTGCTCAAGAAAAATGTGTTTGGTTTACACTTTGTTCTTTGTACTACTGAAATGAAAGTAACAACATCTAACCAAGGTGTTTGGTTGTGCAGCAATTGTGTGAGACTCCGAGACTGTAGGTGGGGGGGGGTGGTTGTGGGGGGGAGGGGGCGGGTAGAGAGTAGTGGGAGGAGACAATCATGGGTACAATTAACAGTTGGGTGAGAAGGGTCTCGAAGATAACCATTTTTCTCCTGTCAGCGTTTGCTTAATTAACTTTCTTTTACATTCGTCACTTTTATTCCGTCTAGTCTTCATTTGATTCATTATTGAATGATACACTATAATAATAATTCGAGCGTTGTGTTATAGTATAATAATAACAATCAGAACGTTAGTGTTATAATAATAATAATAATCAGAACATTACTGTTATAATAATTCGAATGTCACATTATAATAGTAATTAGAACGTTTCATTATATTGATAATAGGATGTTACATTATAATAATAATTACAGTGTAATAACAGGTCTCTCTCTTGACCTAGAGCGCTCCCCAGTACACATTCCCGAGTCTTGGGCTTCATCACGAAATATTTCCGGCGTGCCCTCTACCACCACTCCTATATTTTGGTGTGGCCAAACTCGTCATGAACACGGCCGCCCCCTCTCACCGTCTCCTGTTTCGCCCTCACTACTCACATTGCCGTCCGTGCCGTTGGCTCTGATGTACCGTCCAACTTGGAGCTGGGCCAAATCACCTGCGCGCCCCGCCTCCACTTCTGAAACCCTACGCTTTTCAGATTAATATTCGACTTAGGCTTCCTCAGTGAATTTTCGACATTTGTCTTGGGGAGTTTACGATCTGGCGTACATTCTCACCCAGGTGCGCCAAGTGAGGTGATTGAAAGTGGTCCTTGTACGTTCTCCATCATCAGGCGTTCTCTGTTCTGGTTTTAATTGGTTGGTCGACTGTAACCTATTATAGTTTTAAATATTATTATAATTGTGACAGTTATGGAAAGGCAAACTGGAAAAGTTCTATGATAAAGCTATTTAATGAGTACAAGGAATTTGTATAAACTGTCTCAGAAGCAGCTTGTATATAGTGATAAATATATAGCGACATATCCACAGTCAGTGCTCGTGCGAACATGCAATAAAGGCGAGTATACACCAGGTTAGTGTAATGGGACCGACCCAATGAAACAATTACTTCGCTGACTCCCTTAAGTTAATAACTGAAACTAGCATCTATGCAACACTGATATCTTTTTGCAAGTGACAAGAAAACGATGCAAATGACACCATCGAAATACTTAAAAACAATCTTGGGGGTAGTTTTAAGGTTACTGTTGGCAGGTTACTGTTGTCACAGATTAAGCTCAACTGATGATACCGTAACATAATGCCCTCCTGGCACGAGATTGAACAAGAGAACGCCGATACACAACTCCGTTAATGCCCTGTTAGGAGTAGGGTAATTGAGGAAAAGGCACGTTGGAAATTCGGTTATCAATGAGGGTGTCATCTTAGAAGTCCGTGATTCCCAATCTTTTATTTGTTTGGAAGAACCCTTGAATTATTTCATAACGTCACTAGGCTCCCTGGTTATCATCTCTACCTGGTTGAATATTTAGGCTCGACAAGGTGCCCTGCCTGGTTGATATACTACAACTACAGATACTAAGGGATGGACACCACTCTACGGCTACAGATACTAAGGGATGGACACCACCTTCACTCTTACAACTACAGATACTAAGGAATGGATACAACTCTACAACTACAGATACTAAGGAATGGATACAACTCTACAACTACAGATACTAAGGAATGGATACCACTACAACTACAGACACTATGGCATGTATAACACTCTTCAATTACAGATACTAAGGGATAGATAGCTCTCAACAACTCCCAAATAAGATCTATATTGGCGTACTCGCTACTAATTTCACATATTTGGGTTAGTGTTGTCGTTGATCCTTCTTAACGGACAACCGAACCCAAAACTCGGTAGAGTGCTTATACTTTACCAGGAATCACCCTGGGCGCTTCTGGCTCTTGGAGAGGGGCTCAACGTCACACGTTTAGGGGATGCGGCTCCAATACTTAGCCTCGTTGTCACGTGCACACACCCACTCGAGCCGCTGTGACTCCCCACTCTCTCCTTATGTGATATGATCTCCTCAATCCCCTTTGACTTATTATTATTCCGTTCTACCCTGTCCACAGTTGTGGTTCTTGGTTCTTTCTCTCTCTCTCTCTCTCCTTCTTTCCTACTTCCTGGGAAGCCTCACTAGGACAAGGGCAAACACCAACAAATTTGAATACATTTACTGGACAAAGCACATACACAGTACATACACACATATAATAATAATAATGAATCCTACACTCTATACTATTTCAGTCAGGTTGCACTCCAACACCATCAGAACTCTATCATCTGCTTATCAAGTGGTATCCTATCTCCTGATTCACCACCTAATACTACCAACTTCCTCAAGTAGGTCAAGTCTTATAACACAATGTTGCACTATCAGCAAGAGAATATATATCTATAAACATGTGCAAGGAAAACCAGCGTATGAATGCAATAACATAAATATTAGTATAAATGTTCCTTGATATACAACAATGATCAATCGATCACCCTATCAGTCCTGGAACACATATGTATGTCTCTGCAGGTAATCCAGCCTACGACTGTAACTCTATACTTCAGTATAAGTACTCCTTGGCATAAAAATGGCAAACAATCACTCACCTTTCACTGCGTCTTGCACGCTAATGACAACCAAACACTCTACCAACTCCCTACAAGTAATCAACCAGAACTTCCCTTCCACATCAGGAAGCTCACTACCCTGATATCTTCAGGTTCTTCCGGGTTTATCTACCAGGGTCCTCCGCAGCTCCTCCAGGCTGCTGCACCTTAATCAACAATGGTGCTTCACCACTTCTACCAGGGTCCTCCACAGCGCTCCTGGCTGCTACACCATGAAGTCTTCCTTGATCAACAATGGTGCTTCACCACTGGTATCACAAAATCATGTAAACTCTTCTCCACTGCTTCTCCTCTCACAGGTTGAGGTCCAACTCCTCACTACAGGGACTGTTCTTCCACAGAGCTCAGTACCTTCCACAACCTTGGAGTCTCATCAACTACTCCCTCTCTGCTGGCTTCGAAGTTCTCAGCAACTTCTTCCCCAGACAAACCTACAACCCATTGACACGCCAATAAAAACGTTTCCCCTTAAACACATAAACGAAAATAACCACACAATATGTTCGCACCTAACATCTCTTTGCTCTCTACATACTGTGAGAGTGGACTCCCCCGTTTGGGCTGGTCCATGATCCGCCTTGCCCTGCAGGTGCCTCCTCACTCTGGGAGTGGTTCTCCGCCGCCAGTCAGTTGGCTCCAGGCGGTCGACGGTTGGGGATATGCTGCTCGTCCCTCCAGCTGTCTCTCTCATCTCCGTCCTCTTATTTAGGCTTCCTGCCTTACCAAAACATGTCTAACGTATCAATAAGCATTCGCTATGATCGCTGGGCACACGATCAATTACCAGCAATCACTGTAAACTGGCAAAATTTGGGCTTACCACAATAAGTTCTCATGCAGGGCGCTCTTTGACGGGGCGGCGACACTGTGGGTACCTCAGGCTACCCACAGAACTGCCTTAACTGTCCCCTCAACACCTTCTGCAGTTCCTGACTTGAGCTGGCACGCCTCCAAACTTATTCCACAGTCGAGACGTCTGTCCACTTCCTTCCTCTTGAGGGTATATCAACTAGGGGTTCCTCTCTAACAGGGGCAAACACAGAGTGCGGCTTCCCTCGTGATTTCTTCAGCTCAAGTGGCTCAAGCTCCTCTCAAGCGAGCCTCACGCCTCCAGCAAATTATCCACATCTCATAACCAGTCACTTATCTATTTTCTTATTCACTGCCCACTATCTTAAATTGTCTATCAAATCCAACCAATTATTTTACATCTGTATCTTCACCTCTATATTTCCTAGACCTTCTAGTCAGGTCAGGCCTGATAGAATAATTCTCAAAGGGGAGACTCGTTTTTCGGCTGCCTGGGATCATAACACACACACATTCCTAATATCTAAAGTTGCTAGACAAAATCAAGATTGCTATCCAACACAGACGAAATACGGCTGGTCTCTCCCTGCAAATACAAAACAAACCTATCCCTATTTTCAGCCTGTTACAACTTGTAATAAAGTTATTACATCTTGTTATAATGTTTGTATGACTTATAGAATATTGTCACAACTTGTTATATTTCGGCGTGTGTTTGATGGGATATATATATATATATATATATATATATATATATATATATATATATATATATATATATATATATATATATGACATTATTAAGAGAAGCCTTACCACAGCCGGTTGTCCAGCAGAGAGAGAGCCCCGTTAACTAATGTCTCGCAACTCTGATGAGCCTGTTGGTCGCCCAGACGGAATCACGGTGAACCCTTGGAAGAATGGTAGACAGTTGGTGTGGGACTACACTTGCGTTTCAACTCTAGCCAATACCTATGTTGACTTCAGTGCTACTCAAGCAGGAGGAGCTGCCAATCACCGGGAAGCGGCCAAGTCACGTACATACAGAGAACTTGAGCACCACTACAATTTTGTCCCCATTGCCTCAGAGACACTTGGTGCCTGGGGTAAAAGTGCTGCTAGCTTTTTGAAGGAGTTGGGGTCTAAGCTAATCGAAACAACTAGAGACCATAGGGCTGCCAGTTTTCTTTTTCAGCGCCTTAGTGTGGCAGTCCAGAGAGGAAATGCTCACTGCATCCATGGTTCCTGCCCGCCATCTTAGGAGCTTGAGGAGCTATTCAACTTGTGACAAGCAGCCTTGTACCCTGCATGTAACCAATATTGTAACTTTTTTGTGTAATGACATTTTCAAATAAAGTTAGACAAATTTATATATATATATATATATATATATATATATATATATATATATATATATATATATATATATATATATGTATATATATAATATATATGTGTGGGTGTGTGTGTGTGTGCGTATGTGGGTGCAAATCACGAAAATTAACACGTGTTAAAAATGTGACAGTGTCAGACCACAAAGGAAGAACTGAAGCAGGAATTTCCTTAAGTACTTTCGCATATTAATACATCTTCAGAAGGAATGATTTACAAGTCAAGGGGTCCCGAGGCTAAGGGACCCTTAGCCTTGGAGGAAACCACACAAAACACATTAGAGGGAATGTTTAGGTCACTCCTAAATTGTTAAATATTGTTAAATATGGTCGAAAAGGTAAGATTAATAATCCTACCACGAACTTTCTCAATATTTTTTTTCTTTTTACTGTCGTTGGTAATTGAAAAATCAATTTTCCAAAATTCATTTTTATTTCTAGTCTGACGCGACGCCTGAAAGCATTTCGTAATAACTTATTACATTTTCAATGACTTTAATTTACGCACACAACTGTAACCTGTAATTGTTGTTGTTGTTATTATAGATTCAGCTACTCGGAACAAGTTCCAAGTAGAATGGGCTATGGTGAGCCCATAACTTACCTGGCACAGGAGCAGGGCAAGTAGCACGGGCTATGGTGAGCCCGTAGTGGACTTACCTGGCACAGGAGCGGGGCAAGTAGCACATGCTATGGTGAGCCCGTAGTGGACTTACCTGGCACAGGAGCACAGTTTCGGTGCTGTGGCGATGTCGATCTGTAAGGATGTTGAGATGTTGGTCAATATGAGTATGGAGGGGAACTTTTACACTGTTTACAAACGTACCTATGGATGAAACAATCGGGCTGATAGCAGATAGTGTTTCGTGATCCAGCTTGTACTCCTCTTGACATACCAGAAAACATACTTAGGAAACTACTCTAAGCTTGCACTAAAGAGGCACCCTTCTTGAGCCCAGATGGGCACATGTATAAGCAAGTAGATGGCATCACTATGGGTTCTCCCCTAGTGGTCCGGTTCGCGAACTTCTACATGGATACCATCGAGCAGAAGGTCTTAGTTGACATGAACTTGAAACCCGCCATATACTGCAGGTATGTTAACGACATTTTTACACAGGTACCTGAAACCCACTTCGGCCAATCATCAGCCAGATACCCAAATCCACGTATAGACTGGCAAAGAGACTCAATGGCTTGCTGACTCCTTATGTCCCTTGCGCCTTCAGCCTGAAGTCTCCAAAGGAATTTGTTGACTTACTGCGGGGAACACGGGCCACAGGGATAAGAGCCTCATTGGACGTAGAATCACTGTTTACCAACGTACCTGTGGATGAAACAATCGGGATGATAGCGGACAGAGTGTATTGTGATCCGGCCTGTACTCCTCTTGACATACCAGAAAACATTCTAAGGAAACTACTCCAAGCTTGTACTAAAGAGGCACCCTTCTTGAGCCTGGATGGGCACATGTATAAGCAAGTAGATGGGTTCGCCATGGGTTCTCCCCTAGGTATCCTGTTTGCGAACTTCTACATGGGTACCATCGAACAAAAGGTCTTAGTTGACATGAACTTGAAACCGGCTATATACTGCAGGTATGTTGACGACATTTTTACATAGGTACCTGATGTTAGACATCTGCAGGAGCTGAAGAAGGCATTTGAGCGGAATTCTGTGTTGTGTTTCACTTACGAGATGGAGAAGGATGGGAAGCTGCTCTTTCTAGTTGTAACATTCATGGAAAGGAGCGGAGGTTTCTACACTGCAGTCTACACTAAGGAAACAAACATAGGAATGTGCCTCAATGCCAACAGTGACTGCCCAGACAGGTACAAGAGGAGTGTTGTTAACGTTTATGTCGATCGTGCTCTCAGCCACAGCTCAGGATGCAAGCAAGTCGATGAAGAACTCTGTAGGGTAAGGCAGGTCCTAGTCAACAACGGCTTCTCCAATGGTTTCGTTGAAGACATCATAAGAAGGAAGGTGAAATGCCATGCAACCTCTGAAGAGACAACTAACACAACACCTGTACCCCCTATTAGACTATTTTATAGGAACTTCTTTTCCACAGCTCATAAAACGGAGGAAAGGGTCCTCAAAGATATTGTTAATAGGAACGTTATTCCTACAGACAAAAATCAGAAGATACAATTGACGATTTACTATAAAACCAAAAAAACGGCCAACCTACTCAAGAGAAACTCTCCAGACACAAAGCAGAACGCTTTAAAAGAGACCAATGTCGTCTATGCCTTCAAATGCCCACTTGGGGACTGTAAGCCTCAAAGAACTCAGTATATAGGCAAGACAACAATATCTCTTTCCAGGCGATTAACGATGCATAAGCAACAGGGCTCCATTAAGGAACCTATAATCTCCTCCCACAAATAGACCATCACCAGAGAAGTCTTAACAAAAAACACAGAAATCATCGATAGATACAGCGATAGCTGGCTGCTTGATATCTGCGAGGCACTACACATCAAGACGTCAACACCAGCAATCAACAGTCAATTAATGCACAACTATATTCTACCCACTTCAAGACTCCGCACCAATATAGAAGCATCAAGAAATATGGGCCAATAGGCCCTTTTGCAGTTACTTCCATTCTTCCGTTTAATTTACCCAATATTATACCCATTGTTTCGTGTTTTGTCCTGTGTTGAAAGTTTGTTTTCACCTCCTCCAAAACTGTTGTAACTTATCACCTCACCCAAATGCAGGTATAAAATGAAAGCCGTTTAAATTATAGCATAGTAGAACTCTGTTTAGTGTTTGCAGGTTATAATTGTGTGTGTGTAAACTAAAGTCTTTGAAAATGTAATAAGTTATTATGAAACGCTTTCAAGTGTCGCGTCAGACTAAAAATAAAAGTGAATTTTGGAGAATTGATTTTTCAGTTACCATCGACAGTGAAAGAAACATAAGAAATATTGAGAAAATTTGTGTTAGAATTATAAATCTTATTTTTTCGGTCATATTTAATAATATATATATATAAATATATATTAATAAGTTGTTATTTAACAAGTTGTTATTACACACTTGTTATTTCTATTGTTCAAGTGCTGTTAGTACGAGGCGAGGAAACACTTGAGGATCCTGCTTCATGTTGTAGATCGGCTGTATGCGTCAGTTATGTCCTTAAATGTATAATATGCTACAACAGGACTCGTAATGTTGATCCCTTAAATATCGTAGTCAGTACTATGGGGTCTGGATGCCAGTTGAGATGTTGCTGAAAAAACTGTCTTCTGTTTCTTAATTAGATGTATATATATATTGTTTTCAAGAATTAGAAGTTCGTTATTAAATCAACATCTTGGATAAATTATTACATCCAATCACAGGACCGATGCTGTAAGCTACATGTTGTTCCCTAACTCCCCTTGCCACTTCGGGAGGGTATAGGGTGTTTATGTAGCTTCAGGGCACCAATCCTCCCAGCCAAAGGGCATGGCGAGAAGGCACCCTTAAACATACCTAATTCCCTATCAACCACAAACTAAAATATACATAAATTGTAGATCTCATCACAACTCACAAGAGTTAAGATGATAATAATAACACACAATAATAACATGAAAATAACATACACAAAATGGAAAATTCTGTTGTATTTTGTTTTTCTTATATGGGGCACAGCACACAAAGAGAGAGGTGCACAGTATATCAGTAAAAAGAACTAAAGCTGAAAGCAAAACAACAAGCTGCCTAAGCGGCAGGATTGGTGACTTGACATCAGCATACATGGAAAAAACTATTCATAGTGGAAGCTCCTAACAAGGCCTCGTAGCGGGAGGGATATCATGTATGCGTATGGGGGTCCCTCCGGCCGCCGCCTTACCCACTCGTGGGCTCCGGCCAGGTCATCCACCCTTTTGTGAGAAACCATTTGGAGAAGTGGTACTCCAGATGACGACTTTGCTTAGATAGTTGGCTACCACCTATCCTGGCTGCGTTTCGCCTAAGCAAGACTGTATTAACCCTTATGCACCCTTTGCACGGTGATCCTGGGACTAAGGTGGTCTGCCCCTAGATGTGGTCTTGGACCATATACTGTAGATGGAATAAGTCCAGGTCAGGGCTTTCACAGAGCAAATCTCAAGGTCGCTCTTGTTGAGTCCCATATCCTGTGGACCACGCGAACTCTCCTTGCACCATCCACCTCTCCAATTAAGGGTTATTGAAGAGGCGGATGCTGTGAGCATCCCGGTATATTCCCTGACCTTTTGAAGGATCTCTGGGGTGCCGTACTTGTCACACTTGCTCTGATGTGGACGGGAGAGTGAGAAGTTATCAGCAGAGACCTGGGTGTCTAATATAAAGGCCTCATCACCTTTGCCAGCTATGATGTCAGGTTTACAGAAGGTCCCTCCATCCGGTAAACGGACTTCACGTTCCACCTCAAAACCTCTTTGCCGAAGGCGGCCGGCTACGAACCGTCATGACGTTTCACCCGAGCCCCATGTGTCTAGTGGCACGCCTGGGATATGTGGCCCAGGGTCCCTTGGTTTCTGGCAAGCATCGCAGAGACCAGAAGCCTCGGGTCTTCTCCTAGCTGCTTTAGACGGTGTGGCTGCAGCGTTTGCCCTAATCTGGATGGCATGAGCAAAATCTCCTCCACTTAGCAGACGGGTACCGGATGCGACCCACTTGTGGCAAAATGGAACCTCACAAGAGGACGCAAGGCCGGCACCATCAACCATGTTATACAGTTTTGCTTTCCATCTTCTAGAGCGCTCAGTCGTTCTGTTAGAAGGGGTTCCGGTGGCCGTGGTCAGGTCTACCCATCGACGCATTCGCACTTGGAACGCGAGTAGGAGAGCCGCTGCCACTACCATTGGATCCTCGACTCTACTAATGCTTGTTCTTCTGTAGGCGGATTGATGTGGCAAAGTCGGAATTCCTAGTCCACCATCCTTTACGTCGGCGTGAAAAAGGCATAGGGAGTATCATGAGGCAGTCACAGCCAGCCACGTGTGGTATGCCACAACCGCCTGTCAAGCCTCGCCAACTCCGTTTTAAACACGCGTCCGAGAACAAGCTGGTGGTTAATCTTGGGGATTAGGTGGTATTTTAGTAGGTATAGCCTCTGTTGGGGTTTGAATGGCGCCTGGGTGATGTTAGTCAAGCCGTCCTCAAACAGGGAACCATAGGATAGGCGTCTTACCCCCCCCCCCCCTGGCCCCGATAAATGTCCCTAAGTACTTGTACTCATCCGCCACACTCATTGTACCAATTTCATCATCCCCGACACAGTATGCTTTCCTGGTGGGGACATGACACATCTTACGATGTGCATCGTTCGCTATGCTTAGCGTACAGCATTTCGCAGCATTTACTTTAAGACCAGAGCCATGCAGTGTGTTGGCAAATACTTATTATAAGTGTCTGTAGTCCGGCAGCCGTTTCTGCTGCCACAACCAGATCGTCAGAGAATGCTAGTGCTGATATCTTTTCGCCCCCCAGTCTTTTCAATCAAACTTTTTACCCTCGCCATTGACCGAGTTAAAAATTCAACCATCATTATTCATATCCACCATTGAGATGAGTTAAACAATCCTCCGTCTTCTAGCTGACTTTCAAAACTTACCAAAACAGAGCGAGCTTGACCCATCTAAATCTTCTAGTTTAACTACCAAACAAAAAGTTCCAAATCCCAGCGTGATCACTAAAGTAAGTTTATTAATTGAACTTTATCGCCTCCATAGACATTCTAACTTTTCTCTGCGTCATGTTAAATGCGCTTCTTCCCCGAGAGCCATGAGCTTTCCTAAGACTGGACCTTAGACCCCTTGTTATGCCAGACATACGAACTTGAAGCTCCATCTTTCCGCCATAGTTTGAAGGGCTTTGTTAGCTACTGTAAGCCGAATCCAGTAGCCAAAAGCCGTATATGTGACGTCGCGCGAAAGGAGATCCTGAAAAGAATCTTAAAGCTACTGCTGAGAATCCCACAATCTCTGGTCCCTCGCAGGCTTGGACGTCGCCCAGACAGATTACATCACGTTCACAATGAGTATCAATAAGTTTGGACAAAATATCTGACACAATAACTCACGTTTGTCCGCAGTGGAGTGTTTTGGTTGGCGAAGGAGACAAGAGTGGATTGAGAATTAGGCAGCGAAGAACGGGAGGACAATGTAAGGTACAAAGTAATGGAAATGAATGGAAGGGTTATAGGAAACCCCCGAAAGGAAGGAAAAGGGGTAAGAATTTAAATGTACTGGGGAGTAATATTAACTAAACTCTTCATGGACCTCTTCAACACCATCGCCCGAGCCAACAGAGTCTCAACCATATCATGTATCTTTACAAAGACACGGCCACCTTCCTGGACCATAGTCACTCTCCAGAACCACAACTGGAGAAAAGGAATCTCCATCTTCCCTCACCTTCCTCTCCCCACTGTTATCTCCCCCCACCTTCCTCTCCCCGTTCTCATCTCCCCCACCTTCCTCTCCCCACTGTCATCTCCACCCTCACCTTCCTCTCCCCACCGTCATCTCCCCGTCGCTTCGA
>WNGS01164777.1:8991-27672 GCA_020271785.1 Procambarus virginalis | reverse complement strand
GAAAGCTGCATGAACGCGCAAGCCATATATCACTAAGAACTCTTTGACCCGGCAGGATTCGAACCCATGCCGTCCAGGATCACCCCTAAACGTACACAGTACCGTGACCACCGCACCAATGATCGTCTATAAGGATTGGTCAGTCTTGGCGCTTATTAACTAAGCTCCCTGACTGACCAACCCCGACGACACTCATGGATCCATTGGGTACAGTTTTTCATCAAATTCTGGCGCATGCACGGGCCGCACTGAGTCTAATTTGTGTGAGAAAGCTGCATGAACGCAAACGCGCAAGCCATATATCACTAAGAACTCTTTGACCCGGCCAGGATTCGAACCCATGCCGTCCAGGATCACCCCTAAACGTACACAGTACCGTGACCACCGCACCAATGATCGTCTATAAGGATTGGTCAGTCTTGGCGCTTATTAACTAAGCTCCCTGACTGACCAACCCCGACGACACTCATGGATCCATTTGGGTACAGTTTTCATCAAATTCTGGCGCATGCACGGGCCGCACTGAGTCTAATTTGTGTGAGAAAGCTGCATGAACGCGCAAGCCATATATCACTAAGAACTCTTTGACCCGGCCAGGATTCGAACCCATGCCGTCCAGGATCACCCCTAAACGTACACAGTACCGTGACCACCGCACCAATGATCGTCTATAAGATTGGTCAGTCTTGGCGCTTATTAACTAAGCTCCCTGACTGACCAACCCCCGACGACACTCATGGATCCATTTGGGTACAGTTTTTCATCAAATTCTGGCGCATGCACGGGCCGCACTGAGTCTATTTGTGTGAGAAAGCTGCATGAACGCGCAAGCCATATATCACTAAGAACTCTTTGACCCGGCCAGGATTCGAACCCATGCCGTCCAGGATCACCCCTAAACGTACACAGTACCGTGACCACCGCACCAATGATCGTTATAAGGATTGGTCAGTCTTGGCGCTTATTAACTAAGCTCCCTGACTGACCAACCCCGACGACACTCATGGATCCATTTGGGTACAGTTTTTCATCAAATTCTGGCGCATGCACGGGCCGCACTGAGTCTAATTTGTGTGAGAAAGCTGCATGAACGCGCAAGCCATATATCACTAAGAACTCTTTGACCCGGCCAGGATTCGAACCCATGCCGTCCAGGATCACCCCTAAACGTACACAGTACCGTGACCACCGCACCAATGATCGTCTATAAGGATTGGTCAGTCTTGGCGCTTATTAACTAAGCTCCCTGACTGACAACCCCCGACGACACTCATGGATCCATTTGGGTACAGTTTTTCATCAAATTCTGGCGCATGCACGGGCCGCACTGAGTCTAATTGTGTGAGAAAGCTCACAAATTAGGCAAGAAAGCTTCACACATACGTTTAGGGGTGATCTGGACGGCATGGGTTCGAATCCTGGCCGGGTCAAAGAGTTCTTAGTGATATATGGCTTGCGCGTTCATGCAGCTTTCTCACACAAATTAGACTCAGTGCGGCCCGTGCATGCGCCAGAATTTGATGAAAAACTGTACCCAAATGGATCCATGAGTGTCGTCGGGGGTTGGTCAGTCAGGGAGCTTAGTTAATAAGCGCCAAGACTGACCAATCCTTATAGACGATCATTGGTGCGGTGGTCACGGTACTGTGTACGTTTAGGGGTGATCCTGGACGGCATGGGTTCGAATCCTGGCCGGGTCAAAGAGTTCTTAGTGATATATGGCTTGCGCGTTCATGCAGCTTTCTCACACAAATTAGACTCAGTGCGGCCCGTGCATGCGCCAGAATTTGATGAAAAACTGTACCCAAATGGATCCATGAGTGTCGTCGGGGGTTGGTCAGTCAGGGAGCTTAGTTAATAAGCGCCAAGACTGACCAATCCTTATAGACGATCATTGGTGCGGTGGTCACGGTACTGTGTACGTTTAGGGGTGATCCTGGACGGCATGGGTTCGAATCCTGGCCGGGTCAAAGAGTTCTTAGTGATATATGGCTTGCGCGTTCATGCAGCTTTCTCACACAAATTAGACTCAGTGCGGCCCGTGCATGCGCCAGAATTTGATGAAAAACTGTACCCAAATGGATCCATGAGTGTCGTCGGGGTTGGTCAGTCAGGGAGCTTAGTTAATAAGCGCCAAGACTGACCAATCCTTATAGACGATCATTGGTGCGGTGGTCACGGTACTGTGTACGTTTAGGGGTGATCCTGGACGGCATGGGTTCGAATCCTGGCCGGGTCAAAGAGTTCTTAGTGATATATGGCTTGCGCGTTCATGCAGCTTTCTCACACAAATTAGACTCAGTGCGGCCCGTGCATGCGCCAGAATTTGATGAAAAACTGTACCCAAATGGATCCATGAGTGTCGTCGGGGGTTGGTCAGTCAGGGAGCTTAGTTAATAAGCGCCAAGACTGACCAATCCTTATAGACGATCATTGGTGCGGTGGTCACGGTACTGTGTACGTTTAGGGGTGATCCTGGACGGCATGGGTTCGAATCCTGGCCGGGTCAAAGAGTTCTTAGTGATATATGGCTTGCGCGTTCATGCAGCTTTCTCACACAAATTAGACTCAGTGCGGCCCGTGCATGCGCCAGAATTTGATGAAAAACTGTACCCAAATGGATCCATGAGTGTCGTCGGGGGTTGGTCAGTCAGGGAGCTTAGTTAATAAGCGCCAAGACTGACCAATCCTTATAGACGATCATTGGTGCGGTGGTCACGGTACTGTGTACGTTTAGGGGTGATCCTGGACGGCATGGGTTCGAATCCTGGCCGGGTCAAAGAGTTCTTAGTGATATATGGCTTGCGCGTTCATGCAGCTTTCTCACACAAATTAGACTCAGTGCGGCCCGTGCATGCGCCAGAATTTGATGAAAAACTGTACCCAAATGGATCCATGAGTGTCGTCGGGGGTTGGTCAGTCAGGGAGCTTAGTTAATAAGCGCCAAGACTGACCAATCCTTATAGACGATCATTGGTGCGGTGGTCACGGTACTGTGTACGTTTAGGGGTGATCCTGGACGGCATGGGTTCGAATCCTGGCCGGGTCAAAGAGTTCTTAGTGATATATATAGCTAATATAATATAGAATATATATATAGCTATATATATATATATTATTAAATATGACCGAAAAAGTGAGATATAATTCTAACACGAATTTTCTCGATCTCCTTATGTTCTTTTTACTGTCGACGGTAAATGAAAAATCAATTCTCCAAAATTCATTTTTATTTCTAGTCTGACGCTACACTTGAGCGCGTTTCGTAAAACTTATTGCATTTTCAAAGACTTTAATTTACACACACCACCTTATAACTGAATGTTGTTGTTGTTTGGGTCTTTTATACTGCATTTGGGTGAGGTGATGTAATACAAAGTAAGGTGAAAACAAACTTTCAACAAAACACAGAACATGGAACATGGGTATAAGTTAAAGGGCAGACTTGTAACTGCAGACGCCTATTGGTCCATATTCTTGATGCTTCTATATTGGAGTGGAGTCTTGAAGTGGGTAGATATAGTTGTGCATTAATTGGCTGTTGATTGCTGTGTTGACTTTTGATGTGTAGTGCCTCGCAGATGTCAAGCCGCCTGCTGTCGCTGTATCTATCAATGATTTCTGTGTTGTTTGCTTAGATTTCTCTGGTGATGGTTTGGTTATGGAAGAGATTATATGTTCCTTAATGGAGCCCTGTTGCTTATGCATCGTTAAACGCCTGGAAAGATATGTTGTTGTCTTGCCTATATACTGAGATTTTTGAGGCTTACAGTCCCAAAGAGGGCATTTGAAGGCATAGACGACGATGGTCTCTTTTAGAGCGTTCTGCTCAGTGTCTGGAGAGTTTCTCATGAGTAGGCTGGCGGTTTTCTTGGTTGTATAGTAAATCGTCAGTTGTATCTTCTGATTTTTGTCTGTAGGGATACATTCCTATTAACAATATCTTTCAGGACCCTTTCCTCCGTTTTATGAACTGTGGAAAAGAAGTTCTGTAAAATAGTCTAATAGGGGTATAGGTGTTGTATTAGTTGTCTCTTCAGAGGTTGCATGGCGTTTCACTTTCCTTCTTATGATGTCTTCAACGAAACCATTGGAGAAGCCTTTGTGACTAGGACCGGCCTACCCTACAGAGTTCTTCGTCGACTTGCTTCCATTTGAGCTGTGGGCTGAGAGCACGGTCGACATAAGCGTTAACACACTTCTCTTGTATCTGTCTGGGCAGTCACTGTGGGCATTTAGGCCATGTAATCCTATTGACATGCCATACGCATATCCAGGTTTATATTCACAAATATTCTTTGGCAGGTGGAGGCCGGATTTCTTGGCGTTCACAGTTACGATCAATTTGTTGACCTTTGCTTTCAGTTCGGCTGTAGGTCCTTCGTTACTTTTTGGAATTTAGTTTGGTCAGAGAGTATGAAGTTCATTTTCGCCAGATATCTTCTTTTTTAGAATGACATATATTGGTGACTGTCACTCTCCTGACGACAATCTCCTTGTTCTCACGAAGGCTCTTAGCTGCCGCTTGAGCTCGGGGGACAGTATGGTCCTTCTGTAGTTGCCTCGATCTTTCCTCCTTCTGCAATAAGTTCTGCTTGTAGAGTATCTTTGGTGCTGACCTTTTTTTGTGTCTCGAGGTCGAATATGTCGCCAACAGGATCTCCAACTAAACTTTCCGGGCCATCTCACTTGGTCTGGACATAACGTGACAGTTTATACCCAGATTTAGGAGAGTGACTTGGTCCTCAGTGATGTTGATTCCAGCACGGTTCAGGATGCCAATCTTTTGGCCGTGGAATTGTCATAGGTCTCCATATAATGTTGTTAGTTCTTGTTTATCCTGGTTTCGGTGCTGTTGGTGATGTCGATCTGTGAGGATGTCGAGGTGTTGCTCGATGCGAGTACGGAGGTTTTCGTTGATGTTGCTGTTTCTCATTCGTTGGTAGCATGAAGTAGTTGCGTTTTGTTGTATTGATTTCATTTCTGCCGTCTGTATTGATTTCGATCAGATCTTGGCGATATTTTATCGTGAAGGCTGGATTCTTGCTGCTGGGTCGTGCATTTTATATTAGTATATTTTGGTAGTAGTCTTTCCTGATATATATATATATATATATATATATATATATTATAATCTATATATATATATATATATATATATATATATATATATATATATATATGCGGAAAAACCACAAAGAAATGGAGAAGAGAGATGAACGTTTCGACTCGTGAAAGCCGTTGTCAACATCAGACTGACTGAGAGAAGTAGAGAGAGGGTACAGGTCAGCACCTGGACCTGACCAACCCATCTATGGGGAAAGGATTACCAGAAACAGGAAGGTCAAAGAGGATTAAGCGGTCAGAGAATAAGGATGAAGATTAAGGAAAAGCCTCATGAACACACAATAAATGAATATAAAATTGTAATGAGACATTGTATGCCTCCCTTATCAAAGTTTTTTCTTAAACTGTTGTGTAATATTGTAACTTAAAACTGGATCAAGTTTGTACATACCAGTACTAACATTGAGAAGATTTGGACATTGACTAATTAGCGCAGACTCAATTAAATTCCGTTCCACAAAGCCATTGCAATTGGCAATGCTTTTCGCCCCATCCCAATTAATAGTGTGATCACACAAACTTGTATGTAGATACAAAGCATTAGACGTTTGGGCAGTTCTTATACTATAAGCATGTTGGGACATACGTAATTGTAAGGATTTTCTTGTTTGTCCAAGGTACACAGACTCACAATCATTGCAGGGAATCGAATACACACAACCTGCTGTACCAGGGGAGTTTTTTATTAAATTAGACTTGATCGTATTATTAGTGAACACCAAATTGATATTAAGGTTTTTAAAAACTGGGGAAAGTTTCTCAAATCCCATCGCATAAGGTACCACCAATGAGTTTCTATTTTTTGGTTTCGCTTTGGAGACATTATTATAAAACGTACATTTAGCTTTCCCAAACGAACAATCCAAAAACATCTTAGGGTACTGTAAACTCTTTCCAATTTCATATATTTTAGCTATCTCTTCATCAAAAAACTCAGGGCTGCATACCCTCAAAGCTCGAAGAAACATTCCTGAAAATACTGCCTGTTTAACTTTACTATGATGATTCGAATAATAATGAACAAACGACCCCACGTTGGTAGGTTTTCTATACACATTAAATTTGAACCTTCTATTGACTCTATGAATCATAATGTCCAAAAATGGAAGAGTACCATTCTCCTCATTTTCACATGTGAATTTTATTGAAGGTACCAAAGAATTAAGTTCATTAAGAAAAACAATTTGGTCTTGGTCACTCGGCCATAAGCACAAAATATCGTCGACATACCTAAACCAGACTACATTAGAGGGGATAATCCTGGATAAGATCTTTGTTTCGAAGAACTCCATATACAAATTGCTCAAAACTGGGGAAAGGGGATTGCCCATAGCCATTCCAAATGTTTGTTTGAAAATTTTTCCATTGAAACTGAAATAATTGTCTTTTATACATAATTTGATAAGTTCCAACACATTATTGGTCTGCAAACTCAAATTATATTTAGGCAGTTCCTCACGTAGGTATTCTAACAAATCATCAACAGGTACTTTAGTGAATAAAGCAGTCACATCAAAACTTACTAGTTTAAAATCAAAATTCAAATTTAGTGTGGATAGCTTATTAATTAAGTCTACATTGTTAGTTAAGTGCGAGTTAGAAATAGTACCAACGATAGGGGACAAAACTTTAACCAACCACTTAGAAAGTTTATAAGCCGCCGAACCAACTGAACTAATAATCGGTCTAACTGGATTATGAGGTTTATGGGTTTTTATAAGACCATACATATAAGGTAGAGAGGGAGATCGACTTGTTAGCCTAGAAATCAACTCTTTATCGCCTTTGCACAAAGTTTTGAGAGTTTTGTTAAAATGTGCGATCACTTTTTCAGTAGGATCTCTGTTAACCAATAGGTAAGTATCCCTATCTTCCAAAAGTAACTCCATTTTTCGAACATAGTCATCCTTATTCATAATAACTACTGCATTTGACTTATCAGCCTTGGTAATATGTAATGAATTATCTTTTTTGAGATTTTTGAACGCATGAATAAATCGACTTGGACAATTAGGTACAGAATTGTTAAGTAAAACACCATACATCATACCTTTGCACACATTAATATCTTCAACTGAGACATCACTATACTTTTCGAGATTACAGAAACCTTTGGCAATATCTACAAAATTAACTGTCCCGTTAGACGTGGCAAAGCTCAGGCCATATCCTAATGCAGTAATCGTGTTGTTATCAAGTTGTCTATCCGAGAGGTTGATGACAAAATCACGGTTGGAGTGTTTACTCCAGTTACTTTGTTGAATAAGTCTCTTCAATTTTAAATCCAGTTTAGTACTCACCTTTCTGTAGGTAGATCTCATAGTAGTGTAACAATAATCCATCAAACAGCGGTTCCATTCAGGCAGAATGGCTTGGAGAAAGGCATACTTACAATTATCCACCACTTTAAAACATTCACGCACTTGTAGTTTAAGTAACTCGATATTTTTCTTAAGCACTATGCGGGGAATCTCATCAAACGGCCGATTTGATAATTTAAGAACGCTGTTGGGTAATAATGAACGGGGAAGCACTTGTTCACTGAGGCATTTTCGAAGGAAACGGAGGCGAAGTTTTAAGGAATGAGATTTCACTAAAGCAGAACGAAGTTTAGTAACAAAAGGCTTAAGAGAAGGGTAGAGAGAGGAGAAGGAGAGAAACTGGTACGTGGTATCCATTGATGCAATTGACGATCACTAAACACTGATCATTTGTATGCGGAAAAACCACAAAGAAATGGAGAAGAGAGATGAACGTTTCGACTCGTGAAAGCCGTTGTCAACATCAGACTGACTTAGAGAAGTAGAGAGAGGGTGCAGGTCAGCACCTGGACCTGACCAACCCATCTATGGGGAAAGGATTACCAGAAACAGGAATGGTCAAAGAGGATTAAGCGGTCAGAGAATAAGGGTGAAGATTAAGGAAAAGCCTCATGAACACACAATAAAGGAATATAAAATTGTAATGAGACATTGTATGCCTCCCTTATCAAAGTTTTTCTTAAACTGTTGTGTAATATTGTAACTTAAAAAATGGATCAAGTTTGTACATACCAGTTAATTGGGATGGGGCGAAAAGCATTGCCAATTGCAATGGCTTTGTGGAACGGAATTTAATTGAGTCTGCGCTAATCAGTCAATGTCCAAATCTTCTCACTGTTAGTACTGGTATGTACAAACTTGATCCAGTTTTAAGTTACAATATTACACAACAGTTTAAGAAAAAACTTTGATAAGGGAGGCATACAATGTCTCATTACAATTTTATATTCCTTTATTGTGTGTTCATGAGGCTTTTCCTTAATCTTCATCTTATTCTCTGACCGCTTAATCCTCTTTGACCATTCCTGTTTCTGGTAATCCTTTCCCCATAGATGGGTTGGTCAGGTCCAGGTGCTGACCTGCACCCTCTCTCTACTTCTCTCAGTCAGTCTGATGTTGACAACGGCTTTCACGAGTCGAAACGTTCATCTCTCTTCTCCATTTCTTTGTGTTTTTCCGCATACAAATGATCAGTGTTTAGTGATCGTCAATTGCATATATATATATATATATATATATATATATATATATATATATATATATATATATATATATATATATATATATATATGTGACGGTAAAGTGTTGGAGTATGGTGTTCGGCAGTCTTCCAATGGCAGATGTCAATGCCTGGTCACATGCACAAAAAAAAGAGATTGCTTGCCTGATTGTCTGTAGTAAGGTAAGGGAAGACACACAAAACACATAGAATAAACAATGAAATTTAATTACCCTAGAAAACAAATTTAAATAAAGACAATTTCTTGGCTTGGCAAAGTGCAAATATAACAAGTGAAAAAACTAACATAAAAATGAATAAGTAATGGTTTTACGTTAACAATAGTACAAAAATATAATACAAGTAATATAAATGGTGCTGGGAATATAAGTGCAAGCTAAGAACTGCTACTTGATACACGAGGTATATCAATTAGATGTTCACAGCCCAGAGCACAAGATATTCTGAGGAGGAAACTTCTGGCCGGCCCCGATGTTGACTCTACGAGTTGCGTGAGTGGTGTGGAGATGGAGTGGTGTGGTCTCGATCAGCCAATCAGAATGCAGGCAGGCCGACACTGGTAGTTGGCTAATTGAAGTGCAGGCAACGAGCCAGCGGTGAGGAGTGTGGGGGTGCAGGAGTGGGGGGTATGCAGGTGTGTGTGCTGCCTTGACAAACGTTTTGCTGCTACTGAACGTTTCTTGAATGTAGCTTTAAGCGTGACGATTGAAGGGAAGAGCAGGCTAAATCTCTGTTGAAAGAGATTATCGTCACAACTCTCCCCCGAAGCCTGTGGTTCCGGAAGAAGTCACGTTCTCGGGTGGTAGAGTGGTAGGTGGAGCTGCCTCTACCTTATGAACTCTGGAGAGGGCGTCGGCGATGATGTTATCAGGCCCCTTGTTGTAACAGATCTTCAGATTGAAGTTTTGTAGATATAAAGCCCATCACAGCAGACGTTGGTTATTGAATTGGGCTTGATGTAGGAAGCGTAGAGGATTGTGGTCCGAGTAGATGGTGGTGGACCGAGCACCTTGCAGGTATGGTGCAAAGTGCTGCAAGTTCAGGACGATGGAGAGGAGTTCCTTCTCTATAGTGCTGTAGTTTTTCTGGTGAGGCTTCAACTTGTAGCTGTAGTAGCTGACAGGTAGAACCTCCTCGCCTCGTTGCTGCATTAGGACACCCCCGATGCCGGTACCACTGGCGTCGACATGGAGGATGAAAGGTTTCGTGGTATCTGGCGAGGCGAGAATAGGATTAGAACAGAGCAGGAATTTGAGTTGTTCGAAAGCAACGGTTTGCTGCATGGTCCAATTATACCGTTGCTTGGGACTGGTTAAGGTGATTAAGGGTGTTGCTACCGTACTAAAGTTCCTCACAAACCTACGGTAATAAGAGGCAAGACCAAGGAAGCACAGGAGCTGCTTCCTGGAAGTAGGCTGTGGATACTGTTTGATGGCTTGAGTGTGGATATTTAATGGAGCAAGGCTGCCACTCCCTATTACATGACCCAGATAACGCACTTTACCTTTGGCAAAGGTGGACTTGCCCAGATTGATGGTGAGGCCGGCTTTCTGGAGCTTGGCGAACAATCGTTGTAGCTGGAGCAGATGTTCGCTCCAGGTTTTGGATGCTACAACGATATCATCCAAATAGGCGTAGGTGTTGTCCAAGCCCTGGATGACGCGGTTGACAGCTCTCTGAAAGATGACCGGGGCATTGCATAGTCCAAAGGGAAGGCGTTCATATCAGAAAAGTCCGAATGGGGTGATAAAGGCAGATATTTCTTTAGCTCGCTCGGTTAAGCACACCTGATAATACCCTTTGAGCAAGTCCACCTGGGACAGGTAGCGGGCATTACAAATGGCGTCAAGGATGTCATCAATCCTAGGTAATGGATATGCCTCTTTGATGGTCACACTATTTAGTTTTCGGTAGTCAGTACACAACCGGATCTTACCGTGGGGTTTTGGCACCAAGATACATGGTGAGGCCCAGGTGGACTCACAAGGGGTAGCCAGTCCATGGTCCAGGAGGTACTGTACCTCAGCACGCATGACTTCCTTCTTGCTAGGGCTGATTCGGTAGAATGGTTGGCGAATCGGCCGGGTGTCAGGGAGCAGTTGGATGTCGTGCCGAGTCACAGTACACTCTTGTGGATCATCTCGAAACAACTCCTGATGTTCTCTGATGATTTTGATGAGAGGTGCACTATTATCGTCCTGAAAGTAATTATGGATATCAGTAAGGATTTCCGAGTTGGAGAGCGCTGTCTCAGTGTCAGTGCTCTCGGGAGGAGAAGCAGGGAAGGTCTCACTGTGGCTGTATGGACCTGTAAAGGTGGAGTAGTTTATTAGCAGAGTGGGAGGAGTACCATGATAAAGCTTCAGTAGGTTGACGTGGCATAACTGGGTCTTCCGCCGCCTATCGGGGGTCTCGAGAACGTAGTTGTAGTTATTTCTGCACTCCTTGACACGGTAGGGTCCTGAAAACCTGTTTTGCAAAGGAGAACCTGGGATAGGGAAATAGGCAAGTACGAAGTCTCCTGGTTTAAATTTCCTTACTTGGCTGTGCTGGTCGTAATGAGTCTTCATCCTCTCTTGGGCTTCCGGTAGGTTGTTTCTGGCAAAGGAATGCACCCTCTCGAGAATGTGTTGGAGGTTTTGAAGAAACTGCGGCACATTCTGATGCTCACTGAAGGTGGCATCACGTAGAGAGTCCTTGAAAGCCTTGAGAGGAGTACGGTGTTACGTACTCATAGCTGGCTACGTAATAAATTTAAATAAACTTTTGTTCTATCAACTGTATATATATATATATATATATATATATATATATATATATATATATATATATATATATATATATATATATATATATATATATATATATATTATAATTATCGTGTGATATGGCAATGTCAGGGGTAAAGGGGCGCGGTGGCGTCTTCACACGTCTATTACCTGTTAGATTCGGGAAAGAGATTTTGCTGGACCTGTTCAGTTGGGAGCTCCAGATATTACTTTTTTAAATATTCATTGATTACGTATATACAGTAATTACGCAGTTAGCATTGTACTTATTAATTTTGGGAAATACCTATTATGTTATTTTATATTCTGAATGTACTTTGAGAACCAGTGGTGGTTAAATTAGTCTTAAATATTAAAAAGTCATTATTTTCCATCCCTCATCCTGTTGAGGCGGAGGGGGAGAGGATTATGGGTAGAGTCGCAGCGGAGCTAGTCAGTAGCTGTTTGGGACTCGGAGGTGAAACTTGTTGGAGTTAAGTCTGAGTTTTTGTTCTTGTCTTTAGTAGTTATTTGTTCTGGGAGAGACAGTTTATATTGTTTGTTGTAATAAGTGAAATATAGTGATCATCTGTATGTATATAATATTGAAATTATAATTGTTTAAACTTATGTATATTTCTTCTTTCCTAAGGAATATTATATTATTGCTCATTACTTATTATGGAGTTATACTGGTGACCCGTTTTAGACAACCACAGTGGTAAAATCCCTAGACTCTTAAGTTATGTGGTTGTAGGATCACGAGCAGTAACAAACGATAGGTAACATAGAGTTATGGAGGCCTGTGCCGGGAAATATTGTTCCCACTTAAACTTAACTGTGCTAATCTAACCTTGCCTTCCTAGGTACCAGTGTCTTGTGTGTTTTCTGCCAATAACTATTCCATGTGCCATGCAAGCCTTCCTGTGTGTCAAGTAACAACGTTTCACGATTTTGAGGTAAGTCATCCTATAAATTTTGTTTGTGCAGTGAGGCCAAGCGAATTTTCAGTGTTGTACAATTTTACAGTGAACTGTAGTGCAGTGCCAGTGTGTTAATTATTATTGTTGTGAATCAAGTGCCAAGTGTTAGTCACGATGGAGGATCAAGTGTCGTCGTTGTTGGCTCATCCAAACTTTGAGGGAATTAAAAACCTAACAAAGTCTGCGTTAATAAATATGGCCAGTAAGCTAGAATTAACAGCCAGAAATAACATGACTAAGGCACAAATTCTGAGAGTCATAGTGACACATTTTGTTGAGAACGGAGAATTAGGAGAAGAAATTCTGGAGGAAGTTAGAGAAGAGACTAGTGAGCAAATTGCTTTAAGGTGTCTTGAGTTAGATGCACAAGTAACGTATGCTAAACTTGAGGCTCAAGAAAAAGCAAACGAATTTGCAAGACAGCAAAAAATATTAGAGATTGAAGCTCAACAGAAACAGAAATTATTAGAGGCTGAAGCTCAGCAGAGGGAGCTTGAGACTAGGCGTTTAGAAATTGAGGCACAAAAACAGAGAGTTTTAGTTGAGTTGCAACTAGAAGCAACAAGGAAGGAACAATTAGAGATTCAACAACAAATGGCTGACACTCATTTCAGGCTTGAAACACAGCGTATGGCAGCTGGGCATGGAAATACTAGTAATGTTTCAATTAATAATGATAATAATCCCATAAGGATGAATAAGTATATAGAATTACCCAAGTTTAATGAGGAGGATCCTGAGGTTTTCTTTGCACATTTTAATAAGATTGCAATCAGTATGAACTGGCCAAGAGATCAATGGGTAGCAATTATGCAGTCTCAATTTAAAGGGCGTAGTCAGGAGGTATTTACATCTCTACCTGACGCTCATAGTTTTGATTATGAGTTTGTAAAGAAAAGCATCTTAAATGCGTATCAATTAAATCCAGAGGCACACAGGCAAAAGTTTAGGAACCTAAGGAGAGTAAGTGATCAGACAATAGCTGATTTTACTCGTCAAAAGACGAACTATTGCAACAGATGGTTAAAGTCACTTTCAGTAACAGAGTATGATGCTCTAAAGAATCTTCTTATCATGGAAGAAGTATTGTCATGTCTCCCAGACAAATTGTCTACTTTTATGGCAGAACAAAAGAATGTAACAGACATTTATGAGCTGTCAAAGCTCGCTGATGAGCATGAGTTGTTGACTAAGGCCCAGTTTACGGCCACTTCACCTAAGTTTAATCGTAAAGTAAATCATAATGCTCACAGAACTCCTTATCAGAACCAATCCAGTCCTAGTGCTCCAGTTACTCCCATGAGCTCTTTTCTTACAAAACCTAATCCTGCTACTTCATTGTCAGGAATGTCAAATAATAATAAGGTTAATTCTAAACCTACAGTTGGTTCTACAGGTGTGTCCACTGTAAGGTCCTGTTCCCATTGTAAGAAAAAAGGCCATGGAATTAATTCCTGTTTTATCTTGCACCCTGAGTTACGACCAACTGGTCTCATTTATTGTAGAGGTGTGCAAAATAAATTTACTAATAAACATGTAACTGTAAACCCCAATTGGGTGAAACAGTATTCACCATATATGTCTTCAGGTGAAGTTTTGTGTGTTGATGGAAAGTGGAAGCCGGTGAATATTCTTCGTGATACTGGTGCTTCCCAAACCTTAATTTCATCTAGTATACTTTCTAATGTTGAAAAGAGAGATACTGGAAAGTTTGTTGTTCTTCAGAGTGTTGCAGGATGTCAAACTGTACCTCTGATAGATGTTACTTTAAGATCCACCATTGCTCCAAGTTTATGCACTGTGGGTGTTTGTACACAGTTGCCCATCCCAGGTGTGGATGTTATATTGGGTAATGATGTGGCCATAAATCATGTTGTGGGTGAGATTGATCCCAGTTTGTATAAACAGCCAGTTGCAGACCATGTTTATCCTGCCTGTGCTGAAGTTAGTTCTATGAATGAACCTGTTGTAGTAGATGGTTTTGTCCATCCTACCTGTGCTGATGTCAGTACTATTATAAATCCAGTTGTCAGTTCTACTGTTGTTACTCAAGCATTTGTTCCAGTAACCAGTACCCCTTCAGTGGAGAAGTGGGATGTGGTTGTTCCAGATTCCTGTGTGGCCGATTTAGTTGTTGAGAGTAAGCCTGATGCTATGACTCTGCTTTATTCCAATAAATTGGGAAAGGATGTCCATGTACCAGTGTCTTGCCCGCTCACTACGAACGTTGTGCCAGGAGTTGAGAGAAACTTAAAAGCCACGACTCTGTTGTATTCTAGCCAAGTGAATGGTTTAGGACAAGATGTCGGGTTGGCAGAAGTATTCCCGCTCACTCCAAGTTTAGAATCAGTTGTCGAGAGTAAGTCTGTTGTAGAGGCCCCGCCTCACCCTAGTCAAGTTGATAGTAAAGGGGAGGAGGTCAAATTACCTGTTACTTGCCTGCTCGCTTCAGATTCCTTTAATTTATGTGCATTGAGTAGAACTGACCCTAAGATTTCAGAGAGAAGCAAGGAGACAGTCTGTACTGTAGATCCAGTTTTGGAGAGTGTGGGAAAACCAGAGAATCAGCTTCTGTCGAGTAGATGGAGACCCATTGAGCCTCCCTCCTCAGTTGTCTGTGAGGCTGTGACCCTGCTTGGTAGTTTTATTGATTGTGAACAGACAGTACTCCAAGCAGCTCCAGATGTCATGGGAGGAACTTTTGGTAAAACTATTGAGAGTAGTAAAGTATCATTCGGATCTAAGATGCAGAGAGTTGTGAGTTGTGATTCTTATTCCATGTGGAGTAAGTATTTCTCATTGTGTAAATTGAGTCAGAGTGTGTGTAGGATGTTGAAATCTACTTTTATTCTGCAGGAGCCATTCTCTTGTGAAGTAATGGACTGTGGGACATCTTTGTCCAGCCTTGTGGTTGAGCAGAGAGAGTTTACTCAAGTAGGTTGTGCATCCAGTTGTTCTGAGGAAGTTGTGAGTTATACTAGAGCAGTGTCTCTATATTCAGATCCAAGTTATATTGATGCAAGAGTAGTGAACAACGTGTATGTTCCACTCAAGTGTGGTGTTGACTTTCAGAGTCATATTGGTGTTGACTTTCAGAGTCATATTGGTGGTAAAGGATTTAATCATACTTGGGAGCAAGTATTTGAGGCTCCAGGTGTGTATTTCAAGTTGGGGGATAAGGTTATCCTACATTGTGTTAATAACTGTGAAGGGTTACAGATGTCCTTGGGTGTTTCCCAGGTAATCTGCTGTGCGTCTTCAAGATGATAAGACCCTTAAACCTCTTGGTTGATTGTTTGTCATCAGACGTAAATCACTTGGGAAGTGATGGTGAGGGTTGTCAAGTTTTCGGCATGTTCTTGTTAGTCTTTTGGAAGACAAGAAGGTTGATGAAAGTGTGTGTTGTGTTCAAGTTCACCATTAGAAATTGTGAACTTGCCTTTGGAGTTATGATTGAGATTTGGTCCCCAGGTCTAGGCCTGTTTTCTTTCACTGATCGTTATGACAGAGTTATGAGGAAATTGATTTCTGTGTTCCTTATGGATCATCTGAGTCAGTTCGATCAGGTAGTCTTTGCACTTATCATAGGTTGTATATATTGGTTTGGAGGTAAACGGTTTGCTAAGTTGTAGTGTTGTGTTTCGGAAGGTTCTATGAATGGGAAAGTTTTATATATAATTGTGAGGTTTAACGCTAATTTCTCTAATTTTAGTATCCATTGAGCGAGAGTATGTGTTCCACAGAGGATCAAGAGTGATGAGGAGCAGATGTCTTTGACAAGGCATACCCAGGAGCAGCTTCAATTAAGCAGTTCAGCTCCAGAAAAAAGGAGTCATGGAAAATGGAGTCTGTCTTGGAAAATTCCACCATATAGAAAATGGATCATATGGAAATATGGGACTGATCTTAAGGAAATAGTAGAAACAGATGGAAAGATAAATTGCCGTGATGACTGTGTGAAAGCAGCTACCTTTATTGACAATTCTGTTCATGCTAATGTTAATAATGTTAATAGGAGTGTGAAATATGATCTGAAACTAAGTGAAATAAATGAGATAGTACCCTGGAGAGATAAATTTGCATACTCCAGTGAAACATATGTAGAACATAGTCATAAGACTGAAAATTTTGATTTCCATGTACGAAAATATTGGAAATGTTTTCATTTTTGTTCTGAAATGTGTTCTTATTACTTTTACATGTTTGGTGAAATTAATACAATAAATCTCAAGTGTCACATGATTTTACTTTCAGAAAAAATGCCATTGATCTTCAATCCATTGCATTTTTTTTCTTGAAGGTGGAAGTGGTACGTACCTCTTCAAGCTACGTAATTAAATAAATTAATTTGTACTTATATATGCCTTGCGTATAATATGATTACATGTATGTACATCTAAATATTTTTTAATTGTATGTGAGTTATGTGTTGCCTGATTTATATGTTGAAATAGGCCTAACTTTATCCACCCGTGGGAACGATTATATTCTCTTTGTTTGCTCACGGATGATTTCGTGGGAAAGTGGTTTTATTAATAGACCATCAGTAGGAAGCACTGATGGGAATTCTGTAATTGTTTGAACATTGGGGGGCAACACTCCGTGAGAGACTTCTAGTTCCTGGTGGCTGGGGAGCGTTGCCAATATTTCCCTCTGTTGTTTTATTTTAATTACTGCATGTATTAATAATTACATAATCTTTGTTATGCATGTTATTCTGACCATTTACTAAGTTACTTTAAGATTACTCTTGTCACATTATTATTGCTCCATTTAAGTTAAATTAATACTATATAGTTTCGCAATTTTTTGCTGGGCAGAAGCAATGATTTTGACTCCCATCGCTTTAGTAGGTCAGTAACTCGCAAGGACCAGGAGATAAAATCTTTGGGAGATAATTCTGTTTATATTTACGTTTTGCCATAATATATTATATTATATGAGACAATACTTTGATTTTGTTTTATAAGTGATCTTATTCATGTGTGCTGTATATAATACTGTATTGATTATATTGTTAATATATATTATAAACTTTATATGTATATTTCTTCAGTTCTAAGGGAGAAATAATTAATTATTGCCTGTGCCAATTATGTAGTTACACTGGTGACCCGCTCTAGAGAACAGCAGTTTGTAGTTGCCCTAGACATTTAAGGTCTTGCTGCTATCAGGGTTTCGAGCCGTGACAGACGATTGGTAACAAGGTGAACAGCGGATTGTGGCAAATACCTTATTATGTCAAGCGTAATAACATTAACCCCCCTCTTAAAATTGAGGGGTACGAATGATGGGTAATGGTACACGAATATGTCTACGTATAGCACCTTATTAAATTGAATACGAAAAAAATTGCGTATGTATATTAAATGTAAATTAAACGTATGTATATTAAACTGAATTCGGCCAAATTAGCTGGACACATATATTAATCATTAATGGGTATGTGGGTATGCGGCTGTGAGTCACATTTGGATGAACTCGCATCATATTCCCCGCTCTGCTGGATGCTGCCAGCAGTGGTAAATCTCCCGCTCTGCTGGATGCTGCCAGCAGTGGTATATCTCCCGCTCTGCTGGATGCTGCCAGCAGTGGTATATCTCCCGCTCTACTGGATGCTGCCAGCAGTGGTATATCTCCCGCTCTACTGTATGCTGCCAGCAATGGTATATCTCCCGGTCTGCTGGATGCTGCGAGCAGTGGTATATCCCCCGCTCTGCTGGATGCTGCGAGCAGTGGTATATCCCCCGCTCTGCTGGATGCTCCCAGCAGTGGTATATCTCCCGCTCTGCCGGTGACAGAGGGGAAAATAATATCCCGGTGAGAAGCGTGGAAACTTTTGAGCCTCTACGTGACTCTTCTCGACTGGGAGATAATCCGCTCCAGTTGTCTGGAACTGTGGCCATAACTGAGCCAGGCTAACGAGACGCCATCACCATATATCCCACAGTAGTCATCCTCCCTCACCTTCTCCAGTTTGACCCGATCCCTCGCGGTTAGTACTCTTTCTTCCCCTCACTCACAACCCTTCAAACCTTCCAGTGCCGCCTCAGTGCCCTTCACTGCTGAGTGCACAGTGCCCTTCACCGCTGAGTGCACAGTGCCCTTCACTGCTGAGTGCACAGTGCCCTTCACTGCTGAGTGCACAGTGCCCTTCACTGCTGAGTGCACAGTGCCCTTCACCGCTGAGTGCACAGTGCCCTTCACCGCTGAGTGCACAGTGCCCTTCACTGCTGAGTGCA
>WNGS01164776.1:56495-66570 GCA_020271785.1 Procambarus virginalis | reverse complement strand
ATATATATATATATATATATATATATATATATATATATATATATATATATATATATATATATATATATATATATATATATATATATATATATACAATATAAATATAATATAATGTGTAAATCACGAAAATTAACACGTGATGAAAAATGTGACAGCTGATATGGTGTCTGATACAGTGTCAGATCACGAAGGAAGAATTAAAACAGGAATTTCCTTAAGTACTTTCGTATTTAATAATACATCTTCAGAAGAGTGAATTTACAAGTCATTGCGAAAGATTTATGCGTTTTGAAGGTAAACCAGAGTTAATTTACAAGTCAGTAGTGTGGACATGTGTAGGCGGGAAAGAGGTGAAGCGAGGTGAGGTACATAGGGCATGGGATTCAATGGATCAAAAATGGATATAAATAGGAGTTGCATGATATAAATAGGACCCGCAAGTCGTTTAACAACTAGACATCCAATCACAGGTGGGTGAACAGATGCGTTCAGTTAAGGATTGGTTCCTATCAATCCTCCTTCGCTAGGATTCGAACCTTAGGCAAATCACTCGCGAAGCGCGTGCCGAGTTTGTTACCACTGCGCCTGCAGGGTGTAGGTGGAGGGAGCATAGGTGGTTTGGTGGTGGTGCAGGTGGTGTAAGTAGTGCTGGTGTTGGTGGTGTAGGGAGTGGGTTGCAATTGGTGGTGGTGATACAGGTGGTGGTGCAGGTGGGTGGCGGCACGGGCCCAGTGGTGACCCTGTGGTAGAGGCAGGTGGCCGTGACCTTGTGGGCAGCCAGTACGCAACCGTCCGCGGACACTCTGGGGTACTCGCCCCTTGAATCCAACATTCTCAACGGCAAAACGAGTTTAAACATGACGGACGTCACCCTTTACCTCTGGCGTGTTGTCCACATTTGAAAGGACATTCATAAAGCACATTTATGAACACATGGTGTTGTGTGTGTAGACTGTACACAGTCAATACAACGGCCTGTCAACACGTGTGTGACAGCCCCACTATTGTGAACTATCCCGAGGAAGACCAGTGTCCCAGCTGGATAGTGTCCCAGCTTCTCCTCACCCATCTCTACGTTGCAGAGGGGATGGGGGGGGGGGAGATTCTCACGATGGCGTAGCATAAAGGGGAAAACACGTGAGCTCTTACGGAATAAAAATTAATTCATAATTGCAGAGGGAAAGAGAAGAAAACTCCAAGGGCGAGATGGCAACACTGCCAACACCCTCAAGGTGTACACCCCAGAGACGAGGTGGCAACACTGCCAACACCCTCAAGGTGTACATCCAGAGACGAGGTGGCAACACTGCCAACACCCTCATGGTGTACACCCCAGAGACGAGGTGGCAACACTGCCAACACCCTCAAAGAGTACACCCCAGAGACGAGGTGGCAACACTGCCACCACCCTCAAGGTGTACACCACAGAGACGAGGTGGCAACACTGCCACCACCCTCAAGGTGTACACCACAGAGACGAGGTGGCAACACACGGGTGTAGAGAACTCGTTACTAATACAATCAGTACACGCGTAACATATTGCTATGGTCATGGGATTGGTTAATTACATGGCTCGTGTGGCCATCTTCGGCCCATCAACTGGTGGGGAGTCAACCAGCCGCGCTAACGTCAAATCGGTCCTAAATCGAATCTAACCTAACCTAGCCCTAATAAAACTTAAAACTAACTTATCTTAACCTATTTCTTCCAATCCTAATAGGTGTAATAACCTCGAAAATTATACCAAAAGACATCTGCTTGATAACCCGACCGGTCGAGCTTTAATTCTTAGATTTTAGCCAGATTGTGTGGTGAGTGCCTGTGACCACGAGTAAAGTCTGAATATGAATAATAGTGAGAATATCAGGGACCAGAGAGGCCTGGACGAGTACAGTGGCTTTGACAGGAGCAGAGTAGTCAGGACGGATACAGTAACCTAGACGGGTACAGTAGCCTGTCCAGGAGGAAAGTAGTAGAGACGGGTACAGTAGCCTGTCCAGGAACATACTGTAGTAGCCGAGATGGGTAGAATAGTGTAGACGGGTAGAGATCCCTAACGAGTAGGGTTGGCAGTTGTGAGCATGAGGGCGAGAGTGGAGGTGGGGGGTGCACGGAGGGTCGACCTGGCGTGCCCGGGGCTGACACCGCCCACAGTATCACCACCTCAGATAACGACTCGGTAACCCTGCTTTCTCAACAACACACACACACGCACGCAAGCACACACGCAAGCACACGGTTGTTGTGGAGTGTGGGCGTGGTGGTTGATACAAGCATATTAGGAGAGATGAGGGGACAATGTACACACCCTGACAGTGTTAATACTGGTGGGAGTCTCGTCCTTAAGACTCCACTGCAGGTGAGGCTTATCCCCACCAACCAATAGGCGAACGTTTCTTCCCAAGAGCTGAGATTTGACGGGTTAAGCTGGGCTCGGCCAGGCCAGGTGGACGGACCGAGCAGAGTGATCCCAGCAGACATTTGATCAGTTGTCACAATGCTCTCTTGTGCCCTGGAATGGCCTCAACTGCGCCCCTCCTACCTCATTATGCGTGGATATGTGCCTCCGATCTCTTATAATGGCTGCTTATTGCGTGCCAGGAGACACAACACCGCGAACTACAATCACAGTCCGAAATCTTTTAAAAATGAACGAAAGTTAGCGAGATGCGGCGAGACTGGAATGGTGTTGAGGTTACCAAACAGTACCAAGACGCACAGACTCGCAGTACCGCTCTACTTCCTGATACTTGTTAACATGTTTAGCGGCTTCGCATTAGGTGTAGTGTTAGGATAATATTTGAGAAGAGGCGTGGAGGGAGTGAGAGGAGAGGTAGGGTGTGAGAGGTGAGGGGGGGCTGGGGTGAGGGCGCATGGGGCGGGCGGGTGGCGGGCCGCCGTGTGAGGGGTGCAGTAGAAGTTGTGTAGACGCTGTGCGGTGAACACAGGTGCTGCTGTGGCTCGCGTCCGAGCTCTTATCACGGCTGTGCCCTCGCCTCACGCCGCTGGAGTACAGCAGTAGAGTGTTTGTGTTGAGCAGTAAAGTGTATGCCAGACTGCGTCGGGATCTGCTGTAGTGGCCGCAGGAGGAGATGCTAGGGTGCGGTGTTGCAGGGTGCGGGCGCCTGCAGTGTGTGCCCCGACCCTGCCATGCTGTGCTGACCTCCCCCCACTAGCCTTCCCCTCCCCCCCTCCCACGAGGGTCGTGCACACACTAGTGTTAGTGTTAGTGTTAGCGAGGTATTGTTACACGTGTGTTGCCCCGGCGTGAGCGAGGTGGTAGGTAGGACTGCCGGGCATCGACGCCTCTAACCACCATGTTCGGTAGTCTCGTGCAGAAGCTGCAATCGCTGAGCCCCCTGGCCAGCCCCACCACCTCCCCCTCCACCAGCCCCAAGCTCCGCAGAAAACTGGGCTTCGGGAAGTCTCGGAAGAGGAAGGACTCCGGGTTCTCGCGGGAGGACCTGCGGGAGGTGCAGAGTGAGCCGGAGCTCGAGTATGACGCCCCCAGCAGGGGTCGTCGCAAGACTAGCGCCCCGCCTCACACCGCCGCTGCCAGGAAGGGCATCGGACGGGGTAGGGCGCCCGTGGACGAGCCCTACCCCGCCCACCAGGACCTGGAAAACATTTACGACGTGCCCGCCAGGCTGAGGAGGAAGGTGGACACGCCCACGCCCGCAGCCCGCCGCCTGGAGGGCTCCCGCACCGTCGGCAGGATGGAGGGACTCAAGCAGGTGAGTCACGTGACTCCTCTCTTCTTGTGGACCGCTGTAGCCAGGTGGTCTATCAGTGTGGCTATACTGTGCTGATGAGTCGCACCTCACGATCCATCCTGACTCGTGACACCGTGACACCTGACACCAAACCAAGTACAAAAGGTTCTGGCACCTGTCTGGTGTCACGAAGAGATGTGCTCATTGTATGATCAGTAAAAACAAATGTAAAATATAACATTTTTGTACTACGCGCACGCGCGTGCACTGTGTGTGTGTGTGTGTGTGTGTGTGTGTGTGTGTGTGTGTGTGTGTGTGTGTGTAGTGTGCGTGCGTGCGTGCACTAGTCCACCAGTGATAGTAGCCTAATACCTTATAAACGTGAATATACATTTTTCGTTATAAATAATTTAGACCACTACAGCGAGAGCTTCATATTCGTCGACCGTTACAGTGAGAGCTTCATATTCGTCGACCGTTACAGCGAGAGCTTCATATTCGTCGACCGTTACAGCGAGAGCTTCATATTCGTCGACCGTTACAGTGAGAGCTTCATATTCGTCGACCGTTACAGTGAGAGCTGTGCATATACATCATATACATTGACCGTTGTAGTCGGAGCTTCTTAGTTATTGACCGTTACAAGGCTTAATGACCATTGACCACAACACCCAGAGCACCGTGACCATTGACCACAACACCCAGAGCACCGTGACATTGACCACAACACCCAGAGCACCGTGACCATTGACCACAACACCCAGAGCACCGTGACCATTGACCACAACACCCAGGCACAACGTGACCATTTGACCACCCAACACACCAGAGCACCGCGTGACCATTGACCACAACACCCAGCAGCACCGTGACCATTGACCACACACCAGAACACCGTGACCATTGACCACAACACCCAGAGCACCGTGACCATTGACCACAACACCCAGAGCACCGTGACCATTGACCACAACACCCAGAGCACCGTCACCATTGACCACAACACCCAGAACACCATGACCATTGACCCCACACCCAGAGCACCGACCATTGACCACAACACCCAGAGCACCGTGACCATTGACCACTACACCCAGAGCACCATGACCATTGACCACAACACCCAGAACACCGTGACCATTGACCACAACACCCACAGAGCACCGTCATCCATTGACCACAACACCCAGATCACCGTGACCATTGACCACAACACCCAGAACACCGTCACCATTGACCACAACGACCCAGAGCACCGTGACCATTGACCACAACACCCAGAACACCGTGACCAGTGACCACAACACCCAGAGCACCGTCAGCCATTGACCACAACAACAACACCCGAACACCGTTACCATTGACCACAACACCCCATACACACCGTGACCATTGACCACAACCCCAGACACCGTGACCATACCACACCACCCAGAGCACCGTGACCATTGCAGCTGAGAGCGAGTGTACTCTACTCACCCGCCTCAGGGTCGTCCACTTTTCTTAAGAGTTCAAGAGTAGAAACTTGAGAGATTTGTCTCGCTCTCAGAAGTTTGCGAATGTGAGCACGAAGTTCAGTATATTATATTGAACCTCGTGCCTCGTGTTTATATATAGGTTCAAACCTATATATAAACTTTGAGAGCGTTAAAAATTATATGAAGTGAAAACATTTCTCTACCGGTGCCAAAACCTGGCACCGGTAGAGAAATATGATGAATAATAGATGAGTAAATGATGACTTAGTAATGAGTAACACTAGAGAACATCATCAGCACGGAATGATGGTGGTCTATGGATAGGAAATATTGTCTGCAGGAAAATGCTAGAATGTAACGGGGTTAGGCTTACGGAGCCGCTGTGCGTGTGTATTTACTCTTGCCTGCAGGATCGAGCTGTTAGCTCTTGGGTCCCCACCTCTCCAACCGTTGGTTGTCTGAAGTACAGACTCCCAACCTATTTTTTCCTCTTTTCATAGTACTACATATATTATCAAGCACACACATCCCCAAGATACAGCGCGCAGCAGCTGTCTAAATCCCGGTACCTATTTACATCTAGGTGAACAGGTGCATTAGGTGACCCCACCACCAGGCTACTGCTGTCACTGACGCCAGTATCCTCCTCATCATATCCCCGCGAGGTCGGCACTCTTCAAGAGCCTAAATGACCGATATAAGGTCAGTGATGGTGGCCTGACCAGGCCCCACACGCAGTGAGTGGCCAGGCATGCCTTATAATTATACTAATAACACCAATGACAACATGATCGATGGCGATAATTTACAATAACTTTCATAATTATAATAAAACTATTAAAATAGCGTTATAATAGAATATTTTTAATAGTATTAATAATAATTATGCAAATGCACACACAAACCACATTAACGTGATATATATCAGTGAGAACGTTTGTTCTCACTGATATATACCCCGTTAATGTGGTTTGTGTGTGCATTTGCATAATTATTATTAATACTATTACTAACAATATTATATTATTTTATATAAAAAAAAAATAGTTTTATTATAATTATGAAAGTTATTGTAAATTATCGCCATCGATCATGTTGTCTTGGTGTTATTAGTATAATTATTAATGGCCTGCCTGGCCACTCACTGCGTGTGGGGCCTGGTCAGGCCACCATCACTGACCTTATATCGGTCATTTAGGCTCTTGAAGAGTGCCGACCTCGCGGGGATATGATGACAGGATACTGGCGTTTCCAGTGGAGACAGTGAGCCTGGTGGTGGGGTCACCTAATGCACCTGTTCCCTAGATGTAAATAGGTACCCGGGAGTTAGACAGCTGCTGCGCGCTGTATCTTGGGGATGTGGGTGTGCTTGAAATATATGTAGTACATATGAAAAGAGGAAAAATAGGTTGGGAGTCTGTACTTCAGACAACCAACGGTTGGAGCGTGTGGGGTCCAAGAGCTAACCAGCTCGATCCTGCAGAGCACCAACAGTAAAACACACACGCAGCGCTGCCGTAAGCCTAACCCCGGTACATTCTAGCATTTTCCTGCGACAATATTTCCTAATCCATAGACCCCATCATTCCGTGCTGATGATGTTCTCAGTGTTATCATTTACTTAGTCATCATTTACTCATCTATTATTCATCATATTTCTCTACCGGTGCCAGGTTTTGGCACCGGTAGAGAAATGTTTTCACTTCATATAATTTTTAACGCTCTCAAAGTTTATATATAGGTTTGAACCTATATATAAACACGAGGCACGAGGTTAAATTAATATATCTGAACTTCAGTGGCATCACATGCGCAAAACTTCTGAAGAGCGAGACAAAATCTCTCATAGTATTCTACTCTTCGAAACTCTTAAGAAAAGTGTGACTCGACACCTGAGGCGGGTGTTAGAGTACACTCGCGTCTCACGGCAATGGATCACGCGTGGCTCTGGGTGGTGTGGTCAATGGTCACTGGTGACTCTGGGTGTTGCTGGTCAATGGTGACACGGTGTTCTGGGTGGTTGTGGTCAATGGTACATCCCGGTGTGTGCTTGGGGGTTCTGGTGGTGCAATGGTGACGTTGTGACTCGTAGGGTGCTGTGTTGGTCAATGGTCACGTCTGGGTGTTTGGTCCTGGTGGGTCGGGAGTCAGGTGGTTGGCAATGGTCACGGTGCTCTGGTGTTGTGGTCAATTGGTACGGTGCTCTGGGTGTTGTGTCAATGATGTCACGGTGTTCTAGCGGTGTTGTGGTCAAGGCATGGCCTGGTGGGTCTGGTCTTCCGCTCTCTGTGGGTGGTTGTGGTCATAATGGTCACGGTGTATCTGGGTGTTGTGGCTCAATGGTGCACGGATGTTCGTGTTGTGGTCCAAGGTCACGGTGTGGGTGTTTGGCAAGGTCAGTGCGGATGTGTGTGGTCAATGGTGACGGTGCTCTGGGTGTTGTGGTCAATGCTCACGGGTTCTGGTTGTGTTTGTCCAATGAAAAAAAAGGTGCACGGTGGTGTTGTGGTCATGGTCACGGTGTCTAGGGTGTTGTGGTCCGAATAGGTCACTGGGGTGCTTCCAGGGTGGTTGTGGTTCAATGGTCAAACGGTGTTCTGGGTGTAAGTTGGTCAATGGCACGGTTTTTAGGGTTGCATGTCATTGGTCTTGGTGTAATGTGGTCACAAATGGTGGACGGTGCATGGGGTGTTGGTGGGAGTCATAGGTCACGCGTTGCTCTGGGTGTGGTGGTCAACTGTGGCACGGTGGCTCTGGGTGTCTTGTTGTTAAAAATGGTTCACGGTGCTCTGGGTGTTGTGGTCAATGGGTCACGGATGCTCTGCGGTGTTTGTGTCAAGTTGGTGCAGGTGGTCCGGTTTGTGGGAATGGTGACGGTGCTGGGTGGTTCAATGGTCACGGTGTCTGGGTGTTGTGGTCAATGGTCACGGTGCTCTTGGGTGGTGGGGTCAATGGTCACGGTGCTCTGGGTGTTGTGGTCATGGTGTCACGGCTGCTGGGTATGTGATTAGGGTGGGGTCAATTGAGTCAAAGCCTTGTACAAGGGTCAATAACTATAGAAGCTCTGACTACACGGTCAATGTATATGATGTATATGCGCAGCTCTCGCTGTAACGGTCGACGAATATGAAGCTCTCGCTGTAACGGTCGACGAATATGAAGCTCTCGCTGTAACGGTCGACGAATATGAAGCTCTCGCTGTAACGGTCGACGAATATGAAGCTCTCGCTGTAACGGTCGACGAATATGAAGCTCTCGCTGTAACGGTCGACGAATATGAAGCTCTCGCTGTAGTGGTTAAAATATTTATAACGAAAAATTGTATCATTCACGTTTATAAGGTATGAGGCTACTATCACTGGTGACTAGTGCACGCACAGCAGCACAGCTACCACACCACACACACACACACACACAACACACACCACACCACCACAACACACACAACACACACACACAGTGCACGGCGTGCGCCGTCGAGTACACAAATGTTATATTTAGCACTTCGTTTTCTACTGATTCATAACAATGAGCACATCTGCTTCGGGACCTACCAGGGACAGGTGCCAGAATGACCTTTGTACTGGTTGGTTTGGTGTCAGGTGTCACGGTGTCACGAGTCAGGAGTGGATCGTGAGGTGCGACTCATCACACACGTATAGCCACACTGACTAGACCACCTGGCTACAAGCGGTCCACAAGAAGAGAGGAGTCACGTGACTCAACCTGCTTGAGTCCCTCCATCCTGCACGACGGTGCGGGAGCCCGCCAGGCGGCGGGCTGCGGGCGTGGGCGTGTCCACCTTCCTCCTCAGCCTGGCGGGCACGTCGTAAATGTTTTCCAGGTCCTGGGGCCGGGGTGTAGGGCTCGATCCACGGGCAGCCCTACCCCGTCCGATTGCCCTTCGCTGGCAGTCGGCGGTTGTGAGTGCGGGGCGCAGTCTTGGCCGACAGACCCCTGCTGGGGGGGCGTCCATACTCGAAGCTCCGGCTCACTCTAGCACCTCCCGCAGGTCCGTCCCTGCGAGAACCCGGGAAGTCCTTCTCTCTTCCGAGACTTCACGGAAGCCCAGTTGTCTGCGGTATGCTTGGGCTGAGGGGGAGGGAGGAGCGTGGGTGGGGCTCGGCTCCAGGGGGCTCACGCGATTGCAGCTTCCTGCAACGAGGACGTACCGTAACATGGTTGAGTTAAGTGGCGTCGGATTGCCCGGCAGTCCTACCTACCACCCTCGTCTCGCCGCAGGGCAAACACGTGTAACATACCTCGCTAACTAACACCTAACACGAATAGTGTGTGGCATCGACCCTCAGTGGGAGGGGGGGAGGGTGAAGGCTAGTGTGCGGGGAAGGTCATGGCACCAGCATGGGCAGGGTCTGGGCATCACACACTGCAGTCGCCCACAGCACCCTGCAACACCGCACCCTAGCACTTCCTCCTGCGGCCACTACAGCAGATCCCGACGCAGTCTGGCATACACTTTACTGCTCAACACAAACACTCTACTGCTGTACTCCAGCGGCGTGAGGCGAGGGCACAGCCGTGATACAGAGCTCGCGACGCGAGCGCACAGCAGCACCTGTTTTCACCGCACAGCGGTCCTACACAACTCTACTGCACCCCTCAAACGGCGCCCCCCCCCCCCACGCCCCATGCGCCCTCACCCAGCCACCCCTCACCTCTCACACCCTACCTCTCCGTCTCACTCCCTCCACGCCTCTTCTCACAATATTATCCTAACACTACACCTAATGCGAAGCCGCTAAACATGTTAACAAGTATCGAGGAAGTAGAGCGGGATCTGGCGAGCGTGTGCGTCTTGGAGGTTCTTGGTAACCCAACACCATTCCAGTCTCGGCCGCATCTCGCTAACTTTCCGTTCATTT
>WNGS01164776.1:27224-48256 GCA_020271785.1 Procambarus virginalis | reverse complement strand
TTCCTCTCTCTCCCTCACACACTCACTCTCTCTGTCTCTCTCTCTCTTCACACTCTCTCTCACTCCTTTCTCTAGCAGCCTCCTCCCGTCACATCTGGAGTCAGCGGCCGTCTCCAAGACAGTAATTCAGGCCAGGAGTCCTTCATGCATGACGGGCGCCGAGGAACTGCAGGTAAGTGCATTATGACAGGGTATTAATTACAGGCGAGAGGGTATAATGAGCAGATAGTCTCACACAGGTATGGATCTACGGAGAGTTGGCCAGTAACTGCAGGTTGGGCATTATGACCAACCATTAACACAGCCTAGAATTATACCCAACCTTATCGAGGATAATGACTTCCAGGAACGTCTCTGAACCACGCAAGCACCGACGGAGGGACAGGTGTGGGATGAGACTCTGGAGGGTGAGACAGGAATTATCCTGGTGGGAGAGGGGCAAGTGAGGATGGGATAGGAATATCCTGGTGGGAGAGGGGCAAGTGAGGATGGGATAGGAATTATCCTGGTGGGAGAGGGGCAAGTGAGGGTGGGATAGGAATCATCCTGGTGGGAGAGGGGCAAGTGAGGGTGGGATAGGAATCATCCTGGTGGGAGAGGGGCAAGTGAGGGTGGGATAGGAATCATCCTGGTGGGAGAGGGGCAAGTGAGGGGTGGGACAGGAACAAGGTAGGTGGGTGACAAGCTCCTTGAGGTGTGAAGGGGAAGGTACGGTGTAGCAGAGCAGCGATTGCATCTTACAGGTAGACAGAATGAGCGGACGAGAAGATGAGTGGACAGGAGGATGAATGAACAGGAGGATGAATGGACGGGAGGATGAGTGAACGGGAAGATGAGTGGACAGGAGGATGAATGAACGGGAGGATGAATGAACGGGAGGATGAATGGACGGGAGGATGAGTCAACGATGGCTGGTTGGGCAGGTGGGGGTTGGTGGGAAGGAACAGTGAGGGAGTGGGAGCGACTTGTGGGTAGCTAAGGTAAGCTTGCTCTCCTTTCTCAGAGCTGCAGGTGTTTGTAAGGGTAGTCTCGAGTATATCAACATATATGAATGTCTGAAGACGAATTAAATGTATATATGTGAAGCAGCGTTCTCATATATACACTCAGATGCTTGTGCATTTTTTTTTTTCCTTGCGGGGAGAGGGTTGAAGGGGAAGGGATGGTTCTGGAGCCAGATTCACGAAAGCACTTACGCAAACACTTACGAACCTGTACATCTTTTCTCAATCTTTGGCGGCTTTGTTTACAATTATTAAACAGTTAATGAGCTCCGAAGCACCAGGAGGCTGTTTATAACAATAACAACTGTTGATTGGCAAGTTTTCATGCTTGTAAACTGTTTAATAAATGTAACCAAAGCCGTCAAAGATTGAGGAAAGATGTACACGTTCGTAAGTGCTTGCGTAACTGCTTCGTGAATCTGGCCCCAGGTCTGCATTTCATCTTGGAATTATGTGTTGTGGGTCTTTGTTTCCATAGAGTACAGCCAAGATCATCAGCCGGTTCTCGCGAGCGTTCACTTCGCCAAGAAGCTGTCGTACTGAAGTGCCTTTTCTTAACCTACCAGAGGACCCACGAATAGAAAACGGGACAGCATGTGAATTTCGCGAGCCGCTACCATTTTTCTAGTACGTCAATTTTTGGTCTGAAGTAAAGTATACGTCAAATTGCGGCGTGCTTTTAGGAGGACGGGTTGCAGGGCCACCAAGTGTGGAAATGGGCCGCTTAATCTTGTCATTCTAGCATTGGTTCTCCCAACATTTCGATTTATTCCGCACCCTTTTTTTGTTGGCTTTAATAATCCAACCCGTCCTCGACTCAAGTCCATTACATCCAGCCGTCGACCCCACAGACGCATTCATAAATGTTAACATGCTGTTCATTCAAAACAAGAATTTTCTCAAATATAAATTAATATTATAATATTAGCATATTGTGCATATATAGGCATAGGTTAGGTTAGGTTAGGTGTTTAGGTTAGGTTAGGTTAGGTTAGGTTAGGTTAGGTGTTTAGGTTCGTTTGGCGATTATTTGCATTTGTAGTACGTGGGTGAAGCATTTATAGCGATGTGGTTCGAACGAAACTCGTCAGTGAAGCATTTGTTCCGGAAGTGTTCGAACGTCATCAGTTGTGAGTCGTGTGTCAACCGTTTTTCATTCATAAACAGGGGGTTTGGCGGGTGAATGGAATCACTTTGGATCTGTGTTTGGAGGACGGGCTGAATAATCTGATGTTCGGTGGTTGAATGATCAGGAGTTCATTGAGTTTCTGAATTGTTTGGTCATATGGCAGCCCGTCCTCCAAACAAAGACCCAAAGTTCATTCCATGCACCAGCCAAACCCCCTGTTTATGAATGAAAAACGGTTGACACACGACTCACAAACTGATGACGTTCGAACACTTCCGGAACAAGTGCTTCACTGTCGACTTTGTTCGAACCACAACGCTATAAATGCTTCACCCACGTACTACAAATACAAATAATCGCAAACAGAACCAAAAAACCTGACCTAACTATCCTATGCCTATATATAAACAATATGCTAATATATTAAATATTAATTTATACTTGAGAAAATTCCCGTTTGAATGAAGAGCATGTTAACATTGATGAATGCGTCTGTGGGGTCGGCCGTGGATGTAATGGACTTGAGTCGAGGACGGGTTGCATATGGTGGACGGTGTTTGGGTGTTTGTCTAGTGCCGCTTTGTGTTACTTGTAGTGTTGTGTGGTTGTGTGTTAGAGAAGGCTGAGGACGACTACTGCCCCGCTGGTACCAGATAACGCCGGTGACGAATACTATGATGCTCTTATCATTACAGCTCTATCTTCCTTCCCGCCTCTTTCTTCTACTATTTTCCCCCTTTCCGAGTCTCTTCACCTCGTTATTTCTATACACAGTTCTACTCCTTTGTTGCATGTTTTCTTTCCTTCCAATTCCTTCTCTTATCTTTTATTCTTATTCTACCAAGTCGGCGACCTTCACATTCTCAAATAATTCTCGTGGCGGCCTCCACCAGGAGGGAAGATCACCATTACCACCACCAATACCGCCATTACCAGGGGGCCGTCGGGGAGGGCGGGGGAGGGGCGGGGGGNTATATATATAATGACCAGATCGCACTACTTGGCCTAATATGCAAGGCCCGACTTGCCCAATAGGCAGTGATTTTCATTATGTTCACAACAAAATTACATTTGGTTTATTTGAATTATTATCTTTTATTAATTCATGAATTACTGATTTAGTTATGTTAGTTTAGGTTAAGTTATGATAGTTTAGGTAGGTAGATTAGGTTTGATCGTATTTCTATGTAGTTATAATTCAAATTAAAAAAAATAATAATATTGTGTTCAGGCTGCCGGAAACGCGTATTAGTGGCTTCAGACATTGTATGTACTAGCTACTTGTAGATGGCTGTAGTAGATCATTATGATCATTATACCTTGTAGATCATTATGTTTGTTGTGAACATAATGAAATCACTGCCTATTGGGCAAGTCGGGCCTTGCATATTAGGCCAAGTAGTGCGATCTGGTCATTATATATATATATAATTATATATAATATATACATACAATATATATATATATATTATATATATATATATATATATATATATATATAATATATATATATATACAAGCCATAAATCACAAATAGCTCTATCTATTAATCCCACAATATGTTTCTAACTCATTTTCAATGTATGTACCTTTACCTGAATAAATATCTTATCATATAATGGAAGCTTTATCAATCCAAAAAAAATTTTGTAGTACAGTATATAACTTCAGGAACTTGGCTTATTAGGCAAACCGGGCCTTGCATAGTAGGTCAAGTAGTGCGTTCTGGCTATTAGGAACGACATATATATGAGAGCCGTGTAAGGAGACAAAGAGCGTAGAGAAAGATAGGGGTATAAAGATGTGAAGCGAGTGGGCAGTGATGTGTGAGTGTGGCTCCCACACGAGGCACTGTGCCAGGGCTCGGCATAACACACACACCCATCTTAACAAACCATCATGTTAAGTTCTGTGCTTACTGTCTCAGTCTCTCTTGTTGCTGAGGTGGCCACCAACTGGTGGGGAGCATGGGGGCGGGCTGCACCATGGGGGCGGGCTGCACCATGGGGGAGGGCTGCACCATGGGGGCGGGCCTGCACCATGGGGGCGGGCTGCACCATGGGGGGAGCATGGGGGCGGGCTGCACCATGGGGGGAGCATGTGGGCGGGCTGCACCATGGGGGGAGCATGGGGGCGGGCTGCACCATGGGGGAGCATGGGGGCGGGCTGCACCATGGGGGAGCATGGGGGCGGGCTGCACCATGGGGGGAGCATGGGGGCGGGCTGCACCATGGGGGGAGCATGGGGGCGGGGCTGCACCATGGCGGGAGCATGGGGCGGGCTGCACCATGGGGGAGCATGGGGGCGGGCTGCACCATGGGGAGCAAGGGGGCGGGCTGGAGCAGGGGGGCGGGCTGCACCATGGGGGGAGCATGGGGGCGGGCTGCACCATGGGGGGCATGGGGGCGGGCTGCACCATGGGGGGAGCATGGGGGCGGGCTGCACCATGGGGGGAGCATGGGTCGGGCTGCACCACGGGGGAGCATGGGGGCGGGCTGCACCATGGGGGCATGGGGGCGGGCTGCACCATGGGGGAGCATGGGGCGGCTGCACCACTGCACCATGGGGGAGCATGGGGCGGGCTGCACCACTGCACCATGCGTTCGGGCTGCACCATGGGGGAGCATGGGGGCGGGCTGCACCATGGGGGAGCATGGGGGCGGGCTGCACCATGGGGACCATGGGGGCGGGCTGCACCATGGGGGAGCATGGGGGCGGGCTGCACCATGGGGGAGCATGGGGCGGGCTGCACCATGGGGGAGCATGGGGGCGGGCTGCACCATGGGGGAGCATGGGGGCGGGCTGCACCATGGGGGAGTATGGGGGCGGGCTGCACCATGGGGGAGCTTGGGGCGGGCTGCACCATGGGGGAGCATGGGGGCGGGCTGCACCATGGGGGAGCATGGGGGCGGGCTGCACCATGGGGGAGCATGGGGGCGGGCTGCACCATGGGGGAGCATGGGGGCGGGCTGCACCATGGGGGAGCATGGGGCGAGCTGCACCACTGCACCATGGGGGAGCATGGGGCGGGCGGCACCATGGGGGAGCATGGGGCGGGCTGCACCATGGGGGGGAGCATGGGGGCGGGCTGCACCATGGGGAGCATGGGGCGGGGTGCACCACTGCACCATGGGGGCGGGCTGCACCATGGGGGAGCATGGGGCGGGCTGCACCATGGGGAGCATGGGGCGGGCTGCACCACTGCACCATGGGGGCGGGCTGCACCACTGCACCATGGGGGCGGGCTGCACCATGGGGGGAGCATGGGGGCGGGCTGCACCATGGGGGGAGCATGGGGGCGGGCTGCACCATGGGGGAGCATGGGGGCGGGCTGCACCATGGGGGGAGCATGGGGGCGGGCTGCACCATGGGGGAGCATGGGGGCGGGCTGCACCATGGGGAGCATGGGCGAGCTGCACCACTGCACCATGGGGGAGCATGGGGCGGGCTGCACCATGGGGGAGCATGGGGCGGGCTGCACCATGGGTGGAGCAGGGGGGCGGGCTGCACCATGGGGGAGCATGGGGCGGGGTGCACCACTGCACCATGGGGGCGGGCTGCACCATGGGGGAGCATGGGGCGGGCTGCACCATGGGGGAGCATGGGGCGGGCTGCACCACTGCACCATGGGGGCGGGCTGCACCACTGCACCATGGGGGCGGGCTGCACCATGGGGGGAGCATGGGGGCGGGCTGCACCATGGGGGGAGCATGGGGGCGGGCTGCACCATGGCGGGAGCATGGGGGCGGGCTGCACCATGGCGGGAGCATGGGGGCGGGCTGCACCATGGGGGGAGCATGGGGGCGGGCTGCACCATGGCGGGAGCATGGGGGCGGGCTGCACCATGGCGGGAGCATGGGGCGGGCTGCACCATGGGGGGAGCATGGGGGCGGGCTGCACCATGGGGGAGCATGGGGGCGGGCTGCACCATGGGGGAGCATGGGGGCGGGCTACACCATGGGGGAGCATGGGGCGTGCTGCACCATGGGGGACCATGGGGGCGGCTGCACCATGGGGGGAGCATGGGGGCGGGCTGCACCATGGCGGGAGCATGGGGGCGGGCTGCACCATGGCGGGAGCATGGGGACGGGCTGCACCATGGGGGAACATGGGGGCGGGCTGCACCATGGGGGGGAGCATGGGGGCGGGCTGCACCATGGCGGGAGCATGGGGCGGGCTGCACCATGGCGGGAGCATGGGGGCGGGTCTGCACCATGGGGGAGCATGGGGGGGGGCTGCACCAAGGGGGGAGCATGGGGCGGGCTGCACCATGGGGGACCATGGGGGCGGGCTGCACCATGGCGGGAGCATGGGGGCGGGCTGCACCATGGGGGAGCATGGGGGCGGGCTGCACCATGGGGGGAGCATGGGGGCGGGCTACACCATGGGGGAGCATGGGGGCGTGCTGCCCATGGGGGACCATGGGGGCGGGCTGCACCATGGGGGGAGCATGGGGGCGGGCTGCACCAGGGGGGAGCATGGGGGCGGGCTGCACCATGGGGACCATGGGGGCGGGCTGCACCATGGCGGGAGCATGGGGGCGGGCTGCACCATGGGGGAGCATGGGGGCGGGCTGCACCATGGGGGAGCATGGGGGCGGGCTGCACCATGGGGGGAGCATGGGGGCGGGCTGCACCATGGCGGGAGCATGGGGGCGGGCGCAAGGAGGCTTACGGAGCCCTTGCGCAAAAGAGCACAAGAGCACGGTGTGTATGTACAAGGTCAAACGCAAGAGTGAGGTGTGTGTACACGACCCTCGCCCAACATCACTAAGGCCAGAGTGAGTTTCCAGCAGGAGGGAGGCCTGGCCGACGCTCCCTACACACGGCAGGCAGCCCTTACATTACACAAAACAATATACATTCTGCAGATTCATTATAAAACTCAGGAACTAAAGGTTTTTTCTTTCTTCACTATAAATTTTGTTAACAGTGAAGCAGAACAAAAAGAAGCCTCTCACCAAAGCGTTGCTCATCACAATCGCATGCCCTGACTACCATTATTTTTTTGTTTTAATTTTTGTCTTTCGTGTACGTGCCTGAGCATCCCAAATCACCCCGACATCGCGACAATCATGCGGGCGTCTGCTGAAGAAGGCACAGAAAAGCGTGCAAGAAGGCGGCGATGTCAAAGACTTGAATCTTGAATGAAATACCGTGTGAACTCCAGCTTCCTCTCTCAGATGGAGAGGAGACGTGAGTGCTTGAGTCAGATGTGGTGTGGTTAACGTGGTGAGGATGACCTGGCACTCACTTAGGGGGATGCGGGGGATGAGCTACGGCTCTTGGTCCCTCCTCTTAACCGTCAATCAACTAATGTACAGGTTCCTGAGCCTATTGGGCTCTATCATATGTTCACTTGAACTGTGTATAGAGTCAGCCTCCACCACCTCACTTCCTAATGCATTCATTTGTCTACTACTCTGACACTGAAATTTTTTTTGTAATGTCTCTATGGCTCATTTGGGAACTCAATTTCCACCTGTATCCCTTAGTGCGTGTTCCCCTTGTGTTACATAGTGTGTCTTTATCTACCCTATCAATTCCTCTGAGAATCTTGTGTGGGGATCATGTCTCCCTTAATTCTTATTTCTTCCAGGCCATCCACAAGTTTGGATGGCCTGGTGTGGATGACCTAGTGTGGATGACCTGTGTGGATAACGTGGTTGGGGCAGGAGCACCTTTGAGTCGTTGCCTCAGCAGTGATTTGGTTTTCCTATGTAGGCAACTGTGTGAGACATGTGTCAGTCAGAGGTCTGTAGAAGTAGGTTTAAGCAAGAAATTTGTGTGGCTTGTGTGATTTCAGTTTCTGGGAGAGCTTGGCTTGTTTTAATAGGTGGTGCCTTGTTCTAACAAGGTTGTTTAAAGACAGCCTTGTCTTTAAACAAGGTTGTCTTTAACATCGCGAAGTAGATACATTAGCTAAGGGAGAAGTGAGGGAGAGGGATGGAGAGACGATGGGAGGGAGGCAGAAACAGCGGTACGTATAAACACTAATAATCCTGTTTCGTGCTATCCAAAAAGTTGGAAGATCTTGCCATTATGGAGACCAGTCTGGGGTTTGAGGCGTGTGTCTACATGTCATGGCCCCGCCCAGAGGAGAGGAATGGGTCGCCCGGCTATGGTCTACGGCGGGTGGGAAGCGAAACAAGAAGTTGAAACGTATGGGTTGCATAATAAAGAAAGAAATTGAACTGGTCATTATTTAGCGAGTAATGGGGGATAAGCTGCGGTCTTGCTGCCTCTGCTTCAGAAATAACAAAAGAAAGCAAAAAAAGAGGAGACTAGAGCACTAAGAAGATTAGTGTGTGGCTCCAGACGGACAAAAAAGGGACTGCGAAAATGGGCTTGGACCCAGCGCCTCGTCCTGCTCCTCCCACCACTTTGGTTTTCAAAATTTAAGTTCTTGCACAAGTTTGCAATGTTAATTTTTGCATAAATATGATAAAGCACAGTACAGAAATTGTTCCTACGTACCTACTCTTGTGTTTATAAACCTGATGTACTAAACCTCTGACATGTCTCGCACCCCCGAAGAGGACCTTTCATACCCACAGCGGGCGCTTGCATCCCAGGTTGGTTAAAGGAACCACTGCCATATGGGAGCGGCCCCCGCGTCTCTACCAGCAAACACACAGTCGAGGAACATGAATATGGAGAACAGAGTTATCAACCTGAGGCACAAAGATGATGAAGTCTGTCACTTCTTAATAACTAAACGCGTCCTGTTGTAGCCTCATAGTGTGCCTCCTGTTGTAGCCTTATAGTGTACCTCTGTGTAGCCTTAGCGCCTCCTGTTGTGGTCTTAGCACCTCCTGTTGTGATCTTAGCGCCTCCTGTTGTGGCCTTAGCGCCTCCTGTTGTGGTCTTAGCGCCTCCTGTTGTGGTCTTAGCGCCTCCTGTTGTGGTCTTAGCACCTCCTGTTGTGTCTTAGCGCCTCCTGTTGTGGCCTTAGCGCCTCCTGTTGTGGTTTTAGCGCCTCCTGTTGTGGCCTTAGCGCCTCCTGTTGTGGTCTTAGCGCCTCCTGTTGTGGCCTTAGCGCCTCCTGTTGTGGTCTTAGCGCCTCTTGTTGTGGCCTTAGCGCCTCCTGTTGTGGTCTTAGCGCCTCCTGTTGTGGCCTTAGCGCCTCCTGTTGTGGCCTTAGCGCCTCCTGTTGTGACCTTAGCGCCTTCTGTTGTGGTCTTAGCGCCTCCTGTTGTGACCTTAGCGCCTCCTGTTGTGACCTTAGCGCCTCCTGTTGTGGCTTAGCGCCTCCTGTTGTGGCCTTAGCGCCTCCTGTTGTGGCCTTAGCGCCTCCTGTTGTGGACCTTAGCGCCTCCTGTTGTGGTCTTAGCGCCTCCTGTTGTGGCCTTAGCGCCTCCTATTGTGGCCTTAGCGCCTCCTGTTGTGGCCTTAGCGCCTCCTGTTGTGGTCTTAGCGCCTCCTGTTGTGGCATTAGCGCCTCCTGTTGTGGCCTTAGCGCCTCCTGTTGTGGTCTTAGCGCCTCCTGTTGTGGTCTTAGCGCCTCCTGTTGTGGCCTTAGCGCCTCCTGTTGTGGCCTTAGCGATTCCTGTTGTGGCCTTAGCGCCTCCTGTTGTGGCTTAGCGCCTCCTGTTGTGGCCTTAGCGATTCCTGTTGTGGCCTTAGCGCCTCCTGTTGTGGTCTTAGCGCCTCCTGTTGTGGCCTTAGCGATTCCTGTTGTGGTCCTTAGCGCCTCCTGTTGTGGCCCTTAGCGCCTCCTGTTTGCCTTAGCGATTCCTGTTGTGGCCTTAGCGCCTCCTGTTGTTGCCTCAGTGTGCCTCCTGTTGTTGCCTCAGTGTGCCTCCTGTTGTTGCCTCAGTGTGCCTCCTGTTGTGGCCTCAGTGTGCCTCCTGTTGTGGCCTCAGTGTGCCTCCTGTTGTTTGCCTCCTGTGTGCCCCTGTTGTGGCCTCAGTGTGCCTCCTGTTGTTGCCTCAGTGGGCCTCCTGTTGTGGCCTCAGTGTTCCTCCTGTTTTGCCTCAGTTGCCTCCTGTTGTGGCCTCAGTGCCTCCTGTTGTTGCCTCAGTGCCTCCTGTTGTGGCCTCAGTGTTCCTCCTGTTGTTGCCTCANCACACACACACACACACACACACACACACACACACACACAACATACACACACACACACACACACACACACACAAGACAGGTTGATAAAGCCTGTTGGGTTGATAAAGAAAGGCTGTTTAACACAAGGGGCACACGCACTAGGGGACACAGGTGGAACTGAGTGCCCAAATGAGCCACAGAGATATTAGAAAGAACTTTTTTAGTGTCAGAGTGGTTGACAAATGGAATGCATTAGGAAGCGATGTGGTGGAGGCTGACTCCATACACAGCTTCAAGTGTAGATATGATAGAGCCCAATAGGCTCAGGAAACTGTACACCTGTTGATTGACGGTTGAGAGGCGGGACCAAAGAGCCAGAGCTCAACCCCCGCAAACACAACTAGATGACTACACACACACACACACACACACACCCACACACACACACACACACCACACACACCACACACCACACCACACACACACACACACACACACACAGTGAGTACACACACACACACACACACACACACATACACACACACACACACACACACACACACACACACACACACAGTGAGTACCACACCACACACACACAGTGAGTACACACACACACACACACACACAATGAGTACACCACACACACACACACACACACACACACACACACACACACACACACACACACACACACACACACACCACACACAGTGAGTACACCACACACACACACAGTGAGTACACACACACACACACACAACATGTACACACACACACACACCACACACACACACACACACACACACACACACACACACACACACACGCACACCACACACACACACACACACAGTGAGTACACACACACACACAACACACACACCACACACACACACACACACACACACACACACACCACACACACCACACACACACACAGTGAGTACACACACACACACACACACACACAGTGAGTATACACACACACACACACACCACACACACACACACACACAGTGAGTACACACACACACACACACACACACACACACACACACACACACACACACACACACACACACACACACACACACACACAGTGAGCACACACACACACAGTGAGCACACACACACACACACACACACACACACACACACACACATACACACACACACACACACACACACACACACACACACACACACACACACACACACAGGAGTGGACACCCCAGACCAATTCCCGGTCTGGGTTCGATTCCCGGTCGAGCTGCTACTGGCTGCATCCTGGGAATGTGTTTGCGTGTGACAAAAATCTGTAGTAGATATGAAATAAGAGGTAAAATAAGTCCCGAGTCAATACATTTGACAACCGACGGTTAGAAAGGCGGGGTCCAAGAGCTAGCAGTTCGAGCCTGCCGATACAAATAGTAAACACACACACCTCTATACCTATGTTAGACAAGTACACGAATATATAGCCCCCCCCCCACTGTGGAGTCCCTACTAGAAGAACGCAGCAAAATTAGAGAAAACCCAAATGTAGGGTAATAAAGAGTGGCGAAGGATCGAAGGGACCCTGGTTGATACCTGGTTGATACCTGGTTGATACCTGGTTGATGGGGTTCTGGGAGTTCTTCTACTCCCCAAGCCCGGCCCGAGGCCAGGCTCGACTTGTGAGAGTTTGATCCCTCAAAGCCTGTACACAATGATGGGAAGACAGCTCCCTGAAAGAGGAAAAGGGTCCGAGTTCGAAAACCATGAGAGCTACATCTCACTACATCGGAAAATAGACAAAAATGAGATAATATTTCGCCGTTTACGATGCTATGAGTATTGCCATAGTAGACGATGAAGGCACCTTGTGCACTATCATGATGGGAGGCTATCATTTAGCCACAAACGTGTAAGGAAACATTTCTATATTGTAAGTTAGTGCCTTGTGTCAGCCGGTGTCCTGTGTCAGCCAGTGTCCTGTGTCAGCCAGTGTCCTGTGTCAGCCAGTGTCCTGTGTCAGCCAGTGTCCTGTGTCAGCCAGTGCCCTGTGTCAGCCAGTGCCTTGTGTCAGCCGGTGTCCTGTGTCAGCCAGTGTCCTGTGTCAGCCAGTGTCCTGTGTCAGCCAGTGTCCTGTGTCAGCCAGTGTCCTGTGTCAGCCAGTGCCCTGTGTCAGCCAGTGCCTTGTGTCAGCCGGTGTCCTGTGTCAGCCAGTGTCCTGTGTCAGCCAGTGTCCTGTGTCAGCCAGTGTCCTGTGTCAGCCAGTGTCCTGTGTCAGCCAGTGCCCTGTGTCAGCCAGTGCCTTGTGTCAGCCAGTGTCCTGTGTCAGCCAGTGTCCTGTGTCAGCCAGTGTCCTGTGTCAGCCAGTGTCCTGTGTCAGCCAGTGTCCTGTGTCAGCCAGTGCCCTGCGTCAGCCAGTGTCAACCAGTGCCTTCTGTCAGCCAGTGTCAGCCAGTGCCTTGTGTTAGCCAGTGTCCTGTGTCAGCCAGTGTCCTGTGTCAGCCAGTGTCCTGTGTCAGCCAGTGCCCTGCGTCAGCCAGTGTCAACCAGTGCCTTCTGTCAGCCAGTGTCAGCCAGTGCCTTGTGTCAGCCAGTGTCCTGTGTCAGTCAGTGCCCTGTGTCAGCCAGTGTCCTGTATCAGCCAGTGTCCTGTGTCAGTCAGTGCTTTGTGTCAGCCAGTGAACTGTGTCAGCCAGTGACTTGTCAGCCAGTGCCTTGTGTCAGCCAGTGTCCTGTGTCAGCCAGTGCCTTGTGTCAGCCAGTGCCTTGTGTCAGCCAGTGTCTTGTGTCAGCCAGTGTCCTGTGTCAGCCAGTGCCTTGTGTCAGCCAGTGTCTTGTGTCAGCCAGTGTCTTGTGTCAGCCAGTGTCTTGTGTCAGCCAGTGCCTTGTGTCAGCCAGTGCCTTGTGTCAGCCAGTGTCCTGTGTCAGCCAGTGTCCTGTGTCAGCCAGTGCCTTGTGTCAGCCAGTGTCTTGTGTCAGCCAGTGTCTTGTGTCAGCCAGTGCACTGTGTCAGCCAGTGCACTGTGTCAGCCAGTGCCTTGTGTCAGCCAGTGCCTTGTGTCAGCCAGTGCCTTGTGTCAGCCAGTGCCTGTGTCAGCCAGTGCCTTGTGTCAGTCAGTGTCCTGTGTCAGCCAGTGACTGTGTCAGCCAGTGACTGTGTCAGCCAGTGTCTTGTGTCAGCCAGTGCCTTGTGTCAGCCAGTGCACTGTGTCAGCCAGTGTCAATGTGTCAGCCAGTGACTTGTCAGCCAGTGTCTTGTGTCAGCCAGTGACCTGTGTCAGCCAGTGTGTAATTAAGAAGTGAAAGTTGGCAATTCGTTTAACTAATAATTAAGCTTAGAGAAACCAGTTACGAATTATGCACTTCCGATTTCTTCTTTCTCACTCGACTACAAATTAGAGCCGAGTGGAAGCGGTTTTCATTTAATTTGCTAGACAGTGTGAGGAACGCCGAGGTGGTGACCCTGCCCGCCTCCACGACTCTGGCACTGACGGTGGGAAGAAACACCCTCGGCCCTCAGTGGCCGCCTTCATCTTAACTTAGGAAGTTTCAAGGAGCCAGTGCCAAGAGGGCCACACTAGGAGGCTATAACAACACTGCAATGTTAGGCTGCACGTTGGAGGTTGCAAGCCAAGCGTGCCAGTGTTCTGTGCATGCTTGGGCTGCACAGGACACTGGCAGGCCAAGCGTGCCAGTGTCCTGGCTTGCCCCGGCTCAGCGGTAAGGCAGGGGTCCAGGGGGCCAGATTCACGAAGCAGTTACGCAAGTACTTACGAATGTGTACATCTTTCCTCAAAATTTTACATTTAGTTACATTTTTACATTCTAGTTACATTTAGTAAACAGTTTACAAGCATGAAAACTTCCCAATCAACTGTTGTTATTGTTATAAACAGTCTCCTGGTGTTTCGGAGCTTATCGACTGTTTAATAATTGTAAACAAAGCCGCCAAAGATTGAGAAAAGATGTACAGGTTCATAAGTGCTTGTGTAACTGCTTCGTGAATCTGGCCGCAGGACACCAGAGGTATCTCAGCTACCAACACGCCCACCCACAGTATCTACCCTTACCTCCCACAGTGGACGTGGCTGCTCTAACATCACCTCCAGACCTGCAGGAGTCTGGTAGCTGAGTGGACAGCGTGCGAGTCTCGTAACCCTTTGGCCCGGGTTAGATTCCCGGAGCTGGCAGAGACAAATGAGCAGAGTTTCTTTCACCCTGATGGCCCTGTAACCTAGCAGTAAATATGTACCTGGGAGTTAGACAGCTGTCACGAGCTGCTTCCTGTGTGTGTGAGGGGGGGGATAAAAAGTTGGTTAGTAGTTAGTAACAGTTGATTGATTGACAGTTGAGAGGTGGGCCGAAAGAGCAGAGCTCAACCCCCGCAAGCACAAGTAGGTGAACACAGTGTCTCACCTACCACCTAAACTCCCCTACCACCTATACTACTTGTCCCCTTACACCCACCTATAACACAACAGTAACTAGGGAAGGTGGTTACAGCACCCAGGAAGGATCCACCTTAGCATTCCATTAGCCACATTTTCTTCGGCAATTTAGAATACCCGTCGTTAGCACAGGCGAGTTTGTCAACTTAAGATAATAATTGTTCCATACCCTTAAAGCTTTTGATATTTAAGAGAAGCACTTAAGCCTGACTAAGATACACTCCAACATAAAATGCAATACTCTTAATTAAGCTAACTTGCAAGTTGTTATCAGAGTTATCTTGCAGAAGGGATATTTAAAGACATGATGACCAGACCACACATCGTAAGATGAGGAGACGACGACGTCTTGGTCCGTCCTGGACCATCAGCACGTCGTATGTGTGACTTCGTGATGGTCCAGTCACACACTCACAACTTGGTGATGGTCGAGGACGGAACGAAATGTCGTTTCTTCATCTTATAGCGCAACCCGTCCTCGCAAATTCGTATAGTCAATATTGACCTGTTAAGTATGTGCATAAGTGACATACTAAACATAATAGTTTCCCTTGAAAAGCTTCATAGAAAACACCGACCTTACCTAACCTACTTAGTATGTTAAAATAAGCATCTTATAGTTTCGTAATTACAATTGTTACTTAACCTATTATAGGTATAGGTTAGGTAATAATTGTAATTACGAAGCAATAAGATGCTTATCTTAACATACTAAGTAGGTTAGGTAAGGTCGGTGTTTTCTATGAAGCTTTTGAAGGGAAACTATTATGTTTAGTATGTCACCTATGCACGTATCAAATAAGTCAATATTGACTATAGGAATTTGCGAGGACGGGTTGTATAGCGTGTGTTGTGGTGATGATGAGTGTTGGTGTTGACGGGACCTGCGGATAACTTAGGCCGCACAACATTCTCACAAGTGAAAGGTCAAGTCGCAGGGACGGAGTCAGCCAGCACAAGATGCCAAGGCCATCACTGCCACACAGGAAGGAAAACAATTATTTTGTCCAAATAATAAAGTGGCAAAAATAATACTTAAGAGTCTTTCACTGCAAACAGAGAAAATTCCTTGAAGAATGTGAGAAGAAGAACTTATTTTGGGGTAACAACAAGAACCTCGTCGGTCCTGCTCGTCTAAAAACTGTCACCGCGGCATCGTGTTAAAACTACAGGAGCAGAAACTTGTCGTTTGTCCTAAAAACAAACCTGGAGGTTCCACTACCAGTTCATCTTCCCGGAACATAGTTTGTGGAATGGGAGATTTCCAGCTAACAATTTGCTAACATAATCACTTCACATCGTGACATGAGGAATCATAAACGTCATAAATGAGGTCCCAGCTGGCAGCTGAGAGGCATGAACCAGTCCTCACTCTAAAGGAGCCTCAGCTAGGCTACCTGGGTACAGGCAGGCGGCCACGGCAGCTTTAGCTCAGTCTCCGTGAGCAAACATGACAGCTAAAACTGGCTGCTCTTCCAGTCGCCGCACCAGGGTCAAGCAGTCACCTTCATTACTCACAAGTTCGCCTTCTTGCCGCCCACACATGGCACCACGACACCTATGCACGCTCCCTGAGCCACATAATATATTCTTCACACTTTATACACAATACAACCCTATGTACTCTTTGGCCGACACTCGCACTACACTCTCCCACACATTCACTACATAAATGCCCATGTGCAAATCCACTCACGCCCCGGTATACGACACGCTCCCATCTACCACACGCTTCTGTATACAACACCTCCCCCCCCCCGCATACCTGGATCATACCTGGAGAGAGTTCTGGGAGTTGTTCTACTCTCCGAGCCCGGCCTGGGGGCCAGGCTCGACTTGTGATAACTTAGTCCAACAGGCTGTTGTTTGGAGCGGCCGGCAAGCCCACATATCCACCACAGCCCGGTTGGTCCAGCACTTCTTGCAAGAACTTCTCTAATTGCCTCTTGAATACATCCACCTTTGTTTCAGCAATATTTCTAATTCTTGCTGGGCGGGTATTGAGCAGCTGTGGACCTCTGATGTTCAAACAGCGTTCTCTGATTGTGCCTATGGCACCTCTACTCTTCATCGGTTCTATTCTGCATTTCTTTCAGTGTCTTTCGCTCCAGTATGTTGTTATTATACTGTGCAAATATGGGACCTGGCCTTCTAGTATCTTCCATGTATATATTATTTGATACCTCTCTGGTCTCCTTTCCAAAGAGTACATTTTGAGATCTTCGAGACGATCCCAATAATTCAGATGTTTTATCGTGTCTATGCGTGCCGTATATGTTCTCTGTATTTCCTCTAATTCAGAGATCTCTCCCGCTCTGAAAAGGGAAATTAGTACCAAGCAATACTCAAGACGGGACAACACCAGTGATTTAAATAATATTAGCATTGCTGTGGAGTTTTTGGATGTGAACGTTCTCATAATCCATCCTATCATTGTCCTGGCCGCCGCCGCCGCCATATATTTGCTCGGTTATGTTCACTAAATGTCAGGTCGTCAGACATCATAATTCCCAGATCTTTCACATGTTGCTTTCCTTCCATGATTGTGTCCTATACCCTGTGTTTCGTTTAAGTTCCTCGTTTGCGCCATACTTAGGTATCAAGAACTTGTCATCGTTAAACATTATGTTATTTTAAGTTGCCCAATCGAAAACCTTATCTTCCTGCAGTTTTTCAGTCTCTTCAACAGAGGACATTTTCATGCTGATTTTTGTATCATCTGCGAAGGATGACACGAAGCTGTGACTAGAAGTTGTGTCTATATCCGAGAAAAGAATGTGAAATAGCAGTGGTGCACAGACACAGCGGTGCTCTGTGCCCCGGGGTACAATAGCAGTGGTGCACAGACACAGCGGTGCTCTGTGCCCCGGGGTACACAGCTTTTCACTGCACTTGGGCTTGATCTTATTTGATTGATCGTTGCTCTGCATTCTGTTTGACCGTAAGTCGTATACCACTCGCCCCCTTCCCCGTATACCCGACACACGGCCCCGTATACCCCACACTCGCCCCCGTATATCACACCCCCTGTATACCACACCCCCTGTATACCCTACACCCCCCGTATACCCCACACACCCCGTATACCACACACACCTCTATACTTAACACCCCCCTGTATACTCTATACCCCCGTATACCCCACACTCCCATATACCACACCCCCTGTATACCCTACACCCCCCATATACCACACACACCCGTATACCCCCACACACCCGCGTATGCCCCACACCCCCATATACCCCCCCCCCCCCGCCCGTATACCCCACACACTGTGGCAACAGGCCTCCACTACATCACTTTCTCCACAGTTTTTGCATTGTTATTTGGGTATGAGATGGCGTTCCTGACCCCGTGTGTTGGGTGGGGGAGGGGAGAGGAGAGGAGGGGGGGAGCACAGAGGCGGCTCACGGGGAGAAAGTTACTCGCACGCCCACCAAGACCAGACTAAAGGAACCTGTGTCTAGGGACCTGACTCCAGAGACCGAGCTTCATGGACTTGACTATATGAACCTTGCTCGAGGGGCCTGACTCCATGGAACTGAGTAGAGACATAGCTCAATGGAACTGACTATTTGGGCTTGACTACATGAACCTGACTCTATAGGGACCTGATTCGGTGGACCTGACTGCAGCAATGCCATACAACGAATGAAGGAGTTCTCAAAAGATGGATGACAGACTGGCGATCCAAGGAACCGACTCGCGGATGGTCAAGTTCCTCTAGATTCCCTCTCATACTAGCATCTGTGGGGCACGGACGAACAGATGTGCTGGATGCTGAGGGTGCTGTATGAGACCACATTCAACACTCCGTGCATCTCCATAACTATTTTACAAATCAGGGACAGCATCCAACAACATCACCCTGGCAAGATAGCCGAGGACAGGAGAATAGAAGAGCAAGTCAGTGAATCTGAACGCTGGCACAATGCAGTCGAAGCCAACAACCTCATTCGTTATTAACGAAAAGGAGGTGACCGACGGTGGGAATTTGCAATTGCAAGAATTCGTCTTGGATACAAGTACCCGTGGATTAAGGCAGTGTCTGGGATGCTCCCGGACGCAGGTTCGAATCCTCGTCACGGCCCTTGTGGATTTGTTCCGTTAGAAAAGCACTTTAGGTCAAGTAAAATACTGTCCTTAAAAGGTTTCCCAACTTTGAGAGTGGAAAGATGTTAATCACTTGTTTTACACTCTGATCACATGGAACAGTTAAGTCCCCAGCTGCGTCTGGGTACAAGTGACAGGATGAACAACCCAGCGGGTTTTCTTCCTATTGAGGGGAAGATAGGAAGAAAAAATACATGCTGCTATGGCGGTATGTTCACTCACAGGATGAGTAGAGCTGCCGAATACTGTCACTATGGCGGTATGTCCACTCACAGGATGAGTAGAGCTGCCGAATACTGTCACTATGGCGGTATGTCCACTCACAGGATGAGTAGAGCTGCCGAATACTGTCACTATGGCGGTATGTTCACTCACAGGATGAGTAGAGCTGCCGAATACTGTCACTATGGCGGTATGTTCACTCACAGGATGAGTAGAGCTGCCGAATACTGTCACTATGGCGGTATGTTCACTCACAGGATGAGTGACGCTGCCCAATAAACCAACCTTCCGGGACAAAGTTTAAAAATACTACCTTTATTATGAGACCTGACTCACACAGTAGTCGATGAGTGGAATCATAAGACTTGATGAGCCAGTTAATGAGACTTATCTAAATCATAATATGGACGTTGGCTGAAGGGCCACACGTACGCCCATGTTTATGTAGAATGTTCAGGTGGATCGAAACGCTATCATAAACACTGATATTGAAATGTTATATACCATGTGCTTACGATTGTGGCACACAGACAGGTAAACCGACAAATATATAAATAATATCTACGATATGACTGATCATCAGACGAGTATTGGTGCGGAGGTCATGGTGCTGTGTACGTTTGTGGGTGATGCTAGACCTCACGGGTTCGAATCCTGGCCGGGGTCATTTAGAGTTATTTGTGATTTATGGCTTGTGTATATATATATATATATATATATATATATATATATATATATATATATATATATATATATATATATATAGTATGTATATATTATATATAATTATATATATATATATAATGACCAGATCGCACTACTTGGCCTAATATGCAAGGCCCGACTTGCCCAATAGGCAGTGATTTTCATTATGTTCACAACAAAAATTACATTTGGTTTATTTGAATTATTATCTTTTATTAATTCATGAATTACTGATTTAGTTATGTTAGTTTAGGTTAAGTTATGATAGTTTAGGTAGGTAGATTAGGTTTGATCGTATTTCTATGTAGTTATAATTCAAATTAAAAGAAATAATAATATTGTGTTTCAGGCTGCCGGAAACGCGTATTAGTGGCTTCAGACATTGTATGTACTAGCTACCTTGTAGATGGCTGTAGTAGATCATTATGATCATTATACCTTGTAGATCATTATGTTTGTTGTGAACATAATGAAAATCACTGCCTATTGGGCAAGTCGGGCCTTGCATATTAGGCCAAGTAGTGCGATCTGGTCATTATATATATATAATTATATATAATATATACATACAATATATATATATATAGATATATATATATATATATAGATATATATAGATATATATAATATATTATATATATATACACAAGCCATAAATCACAAATAGCTCTATCTATTATCCCACAATATGTTTCTAACTCATTTTCAATGTATGTACCTTTACCTGAATAAATATCTTATCATATAATGGAGAGCTTTATCAATCCAAAAAAAATTTTTAGTACAGTATATAACTTCAGGAAACTTGGCTTATTAGGCAAACTGGGCCTTGCATAGTAGGTAAAGTAGTGCGTTCTGGCTATTAGGAACGACATCATATATATGAGAGCCGTGTAAGGAGACAAAGAGCGTAGAGAAAGATAGGGGTATAAAGATGTGAAGCGAGTGGGCAGTAATGTGTGAGTGTGGCTCCCACACGAGGCACTGTGCCGGGCTCGGCCTAACACACACACACGCATCTTAACAAACCATCATGTTAAGTTCTGTGCTTACTGTCTCAGTCTCCCTTGTTGCTGAGTGTGGCCACCAACTGGTTGGGAGCATGGGGGCGGGCTGCACCATGGGGGCGGGCTGCACCAGGGAGGAGCATGTGGGCGGGCTGCAACCATGGGGGCGGGCTGCACCATGGGAGGAGCATGGGGGCGGGCTGCACCATGGGGGCGGGCTGCACCATGGGGGGGGCTGCACCATGGGAGGAGCATGGGGGCGGGCTGCACCATGGGGGCGGGCTGCACCATGTGGGGAGCATGTGGGCGGGCTGCACCATGGGGGAGCATGGGGGCGGGCTGCACCATGGGGGAGCATG
>WNGS01164776.1:23498-26224 GCA_020271785.1 Procambarus virginalis | reverse complement strand
TCTCCAGGCTTCATGGTGTATGTGTCTATGTGTACGTTAGTGTGGATACATATGAAGAGACGTGCACTTGTATATATATATAATATATAATCCACTGGCTACGACACTGATGCATGGAGATAAGAGTGCATACACTCGAGCGTACAGACACACTCTAGGTTGATAACTAATTCTAGTACCCGGTGACTTTCGCTAGCACAAGCACCCCCCCCACCGCCCCCCCGGCCCCCCCCCCCAAGGCAGTAACCCACCCTCTCCTTCCAGAATGACTGATGAGCGGCGCGCGCTGCCACTCTCCACGCCTCCAGAAAGTGAAACCCGACCCACCACCACCACCACCCATGGCCGGACCTCCGCTATATCCGGACGTTACCACCACCGACCGGACGTTACCACCACCGACCGGACGTTACCACCACCGTCCGGACGTTACCACCACCGCCCGGACGTTACCACCACCGTCCGGACGTTACCACCACCGTCCGGACATTACCACCACCGACCGGACGTTACCACCACCGTCCGGACGTTACCACCACCGTCCGGACATTACCACCACCGTCCGGACGTTACCACCACCGTCCGGACGTTACCACCACCGTCCGGACGTTACCACCACCGACCGGACGTTACCACCACCGTCCGGACGTTACCACCACCGACCGGACGTTACCACCACCGACCGGACGTTACCACCACCGTCCGGACGTTACCACCACCGACCGGACGTTACCACCACCGTCCGGACGTTACCACCACCGTCCGGACATTACCACCACCGTCCGGACGTTACCACCACCGTCCGGACGTTACCACCACTGGTAGTGGTAACGCGCGGCCGCTGGCACCTCGGTTCAGGTGTCTCCCATACACACCTGAACCCCCCTCCCCCTCCAGGTGTTTATGAATGAAAAACGGTTTACACACGACCCACAACTGATGACGTCCGAACACTTCCCGAACATGTGCTTCACTGACGAATTTTGTTCGAATCATTTATGTGCAGCAAATATTACTGACAATGTCGTTCGCAGGTCAATTGAGAAGTGAAGTTATTAATGTGGAATCACTTAAAGACGGGAGACCACGTGACTCGTCTAGTTACATCCTGCACACTGCGAGGCCACGAGACTGGCTGGCTACTCCCACGTGGATGGCTACTCCCACGTGGCTGGCTACTCCCACGTGGATGGCTACTCCCACGTGGATGGCTACTCCCACGTGGATGGCTACTCCCACGTGGATGGCTACTCCCACGTGGCTGGCTACTCCCACGTGGATGGCTACTCCCACGTGGATGGCTACTCCCACGTGGATGGCTACTCCCACGTGGATGGCTACTCCCACGTGGATGGCTACTCCCACGTGGATGGCTACTCCCACGTGGATGGCTACTCCCACGTGGATGGCTACTCCCACGTGGATGGCTACTCCCACGTGGATGGCTACTCCCACGTGGATGGCTACTCCCATGTTTACACCAACACCACAGTGTTGAGACCTTCTAGTCAGCTAAGGCTTAGCAGCTAGTGTGGGAAGCGATTTGTGGGAATTTAATATCATACAATCCACTTCAAATTCATATCTTCCACCATCGAAACAAATTAATGTAAGAAATTAAATATAAATTGTAAATTAGAATTCATTGAAGAATTTAATTATTGTTATTAAATAAATAAATCCCATGAGTCAGTATTCCCCAGAGCTGTACACATGACACACCAGATATTTGAATTTTTATCGAAAAGTATTTCATTCAATTTCTATGTTCCAAGAGCACATCTCTAAATGCTTCACCATGAACTTTAATACAACTAATTGCCAGCAAGACGAGGGACACCTCACCTCACCTAGCCTTCACCTAACTATGCTCAAACCCAATATACAAAATGTTAACTGATAGTTTGAGAATAACGGTTGTTATGAAGTAATTGGTGTAGCACTGTTTATGGCGCGAGCATGGCTTGTTTATCATACCTCTCAATAAGTTATCGTACGTTGCACAACACACTTAGAAAACACATCTACTTGAACCAAAGAGCTCCCAAGAGTCCGTTCATTTGCGTCGAGGGAGTTGACAGGGTGGATCCCATAGTGTGAGTGAACAGGCAGCCAATTACAAATCCACTCACGGGCCTCTCACCTACCACAGGTAACTGAGCCCATTGATCTCTCCAACAATGAGGGTCCTTCCTCATCCCTCCTCCGGGCCCCGTTTACGATGTAAACACAGCTGCTCTGAACTACCTGTAGCAACAAGCGGGCGGGATAAGTGCGGCATCTTCCTCGCCGGTAAGAGAAAGTGACCGCTGAAAAAGGCGGACGGGAAGTGGTGTTGGGGAGGTGGGGGGAGGGTGCAGCAGGGAGGTGAATGAATGAAAGCTGTGGTACACGTGTTAAGACACGTGTAGTACACGTGTTAAGACTATATCGCGGCCTTTATATAGCGAGGGTACACTACCTGGGAGCCCCTATAACAGTGTTTCCTGTGGTGGTCACTGGCTGGGTGGGGGTAACACACACCTGTAACTCTGGCACCACAATAACACTACCGGTGTTGGACGGCCATCCCCACCTCACATTCCAATCCTCGCACATTCCTCCTTCTCCCCCACAATGATTTTTTTTCTCTTTTCTGCCCTTCTATCTAGGGCAGAAAAGATATCTATTTTCTATCTTTTCTTCCTTTCTATCTCCTATTCTCCTCTTTTCGTCTACTACTCATC
>WNGS01164776.1:8498-20998 GCA_020271785.1 Procambarus virginalis | reverse complement strand
TTGACAACCGACGGTTAGAAAGGCGGGGTCCAAGAGCTAGCAGTTCGAGCCTGCCGATACAAATAGTAAACACACACACCTCATACCTATGTTAGACAAGTACACGAATATATAGCCCCCCCCTCACTGTGGAGTCCCTACTAGAAGAACGCAGCAAAATTAGAGAAAACCCAAATGTAGGGTAATAAAGAGTGGCGAAGGATGGAAGGGACCCTGGTTGATACCTGGTTGATACCTGGTTGATACCTGGTTGATACCTGGTTGATGGGGTTCTGGGAGTTCTTCTACTCCCCAGCCCGGCCCGAGGCCAGGCTCGACTTGTGAGAGTTTGATCCCTCAAAGCCTGTACACAATGATGGGAAGACAGCTCCCTGAAAGAGGAAAAGGGTCCGAGTTCGAAAACCATGAGAGCTACATCTCACTACATCGGAAAATAGACAAAAATGAGATAATATTTCGCCGTTTACGATGCTATGAGTATTGCCATAGTAGATGATGAAGGTACCTTGTGCTCCATCAGGATGGGAGGCTATCATTTAGCCACAAACGTGTAAGGAAACATTTCTATATTGTAAGTTTGTGCCTTGTGTCAGCCGGTGTCCTGTGTCAGCCAGTGTCCTGTGTCAGCCAGTGCCTTGTGTCAGCCAGTGTCCTGTGTCAGCCAGTGCCCTGCGCCAGCCAGTGTCAACCAGTGCCTTCTGTCAGCCAGTGTCAGCCAGTGCCTTGTGTCAGCCAGTGTCCTGTGTCAGCAAGTGCCTTGTGTCAGCCGGTGTCCTGTGTCAGCCAGTGTCCTGTGTCAGCCAGTGCCCTGCGTCAGCCAGTGTCAACCAGTGCCTTCTGTCAGCCAGTGTCAGCCAGTGCCTTGTGTCAGCCAGTGTCCTGTGTCAGTCAGTGCCCTGTGTCAGCCAGTGTCCTGTATCAGCCAGTGTCAGTCAGTGCTTTGTGTCAGCCAGTGAACTGTGTCAGCCAGTGACTTGTCAGCCAGTGTCTTGTGTCAGCCAGTGACCTGTGTCAGCCAGTGTCTTGTGTCAGCCAGTGTCCTGTGTCAGCCAGTGCCTTGTGTCAGCCAGTGTCCTGTGTCAGTCAGTGCCCTGTGTCAGCCAGTGTCCTGTATCAGCCAGTGTCAGTCAGTGCTTTGTGTCAGTCAGTGCTTTGTGTCAGCCAGTGAACTGTGTCAGCCAGTGACTTGTCAGCCAGTGTCTTGTGTCAGCCAGTGACCTGTGTCAGCCAGTGTCTTGTGTCAGCCAGTGTCCTGTGTCAGCCAGTGCCTTGTGTCAGCCAGTGACCTGTGTCAGCCAGTGTCTTGTGTCAGCCAGTGACCTGTGTCAGCCAGTGTCTTGTGTCAGCCAGTGTCCTGTGTCAGCCAGTGCACTGTGTCAGCCAGTGCACTGTGTCAGCCAGTGCCTTGTGTCAGCCAGTGCCTTGTGTCAGCCAGTGCCTTGTGTCAGCCAGTGCCTTGTGTCAGCTAGTGCCTTGTGTCAGCCAGTGCCTTGTGTCAGCTAGTGCCTTGTGTCAGCCAGTGCCTTGTGTCAGCCAGTGCCTTGTGTCAGCCAGTGCCTTGTGTCAGCCAGTGCCTTGTGTCAGCCAGTGCACTGTGTCAGCCAGTGCCTTGTGTCAGCCAGTGCCTTGTGTCAGCTAGTGCCTTGTGTCAGCCAGTGCCTTGTGTCAGCCAGTGCCTTGTGTCAGCCAGTGCCTTGTGTCAGCCAGTGCACTGTGTCAGCCAGTGCCTTGTGTCAGCCAGTGCCTTGTGTCAGCCAGTGCACTGTGTCAGCCAGTGCCTTGTGTCAGCCAGTGCCTTGTGTCAGCTAGTGCCTTGTGTCAGCCAGTGCCTTGTGTCAGCCAGTGCCTTGTGTCAGCCAGTGCCTTGTGTCAGCCAGTGCCTTGTGTCAGCCAGTGCCTTGTGTCAGCCAGTGCCTTGTGTCAGCCAGTGCACTGTGTCAGCCAGTACCCTGTATCAGCCAGTGAGCTGTGTCAGCCAGTGCACTGTGTCAGCCAGTGAATTGTGTCAGCCAGTGCACTGTGTCAGCCAGTGCAATGTGTCAGCCAATGTCCTGTGTCAGCCAGTGACTTGTCAGCCAGTGTCTTGTGTCAGCCAGTGACCTGTGTCAGCCAGTGTGTAATTAAGAAGTGAAAGTTGGCAATTCGTTTAACTAATAATTAAGCTTAGAGAAACCAGTTACGAATTATGCACTTCCGATTTCTTCTTTCTCACTCGACTACAAATTAGAGCTGAGTGGAAGCGGTTTTCATTTAATTTGCTAGACAGTGTGAGGAACGCCGAGGTGGTGACGCTGCCCGCCTCCACGACTCTGGCACTGACGGTGGGAAGAAACACCCTCGGCCCTCAGTGGCCGCCTTCATCTTAACTTAGGAAGTTTCAAGGAGCCAGTGCCAAGAGGGCCACACTAGGAGGCTATAACAACACTGCAATGGAAGGCTGCTCGTTGGAGGTTGCAAGCCTAAACGTGCCAGTGTTCTGTGCATGCTTGGGCTGCACAGGACACTGGCAGGCCAAGCGTGCCAGTGTCCTGGCTTGCCTCGGCTCAGCGGTAAGGCAGGGGTCCAGGGGGCCAGATTCACGAAGCAGTTACGCAAGTACTTACGAATGTGTACATCTTTCCTCAAATTTTTACATTTAGTTACATTTTTACATTCTAGTTACATTTAGTAAACAGTTTACAAGCATGAAAACTTCCCAATCAACTGTTGTTATTGTTATAAACAGTCTCCTGGTGTTTCGGAGCTTATCGATGGTTTAATAATTGTAAACAAAGCCGCCAAAGAGTGAGAAAAGATGTACAAGTTCATAAGTGCTTGTGTAACTGCTTCGTGAATCTGGCCGCAGGACACCAGAGGTATCTCAGCTACCAACACGCCCACCCACAGTATCTACCCTTACCTCCCACAGTGGACGTGGCTGCTCTAACATCATCTCCAGACCTGCAGGAGTCTGGTAGCTGAGTGCGAGTCTCGTAACCCTTTGGCCCGGGTTAGATTCCCGGAGCTGGCAGAGACAAATGAGCAGAGTTTCTTTCACCCTGATGGCCCTGTAACCTAGCAGTAAATATGTACCTGGGAATTAGACAGCTGTCACGAGCTGCTTCCTGTGTGTGTGAGGGGGGGGGGATAAAAAGTTTGTTAGTAGTTAGTAACAGTTGATTGATTGACAGTTGAGAGGTGGGCCGAAAGAGCAGAGCTCAACCCCCGCAAGCACAAGTAGGTGAACACAGTGTCTCACCTACCACCTAAACTCCCCTACCACCTATACTACTTGTCCCCCTACACCCACCTATAACACAACAGTAACTAGGGAAGGTGGTTACAGCACCCAGGAAGGATCCACCTTAGCATTCCATTAGCCACATTTTCTTCGACAATTTAGAATACCCGTCGTTAGCACAGGCGAGTTTGTCAACTTAAGATAATAATTGTTCCATACCCTTTAAGCTTTTGATATTTAAGAGAAGCACTTAAGCCTGACTAAGATACACTCCAACATAAATGCAATACTCTTAACTAAGCTAACTTGCAAGTTGTTATCAGAGTTATCTTGCAGAAGGGATATTTAAAGACATGATGACCAGACCACACATCGTAAGATGAGGAGACGACGACGTCTTGGTCCGTCCTGGACCATCAGCACGTCGTATGTGTGACTTCGTGATGGTCCAGTCACACACTCACAACTTGGTGATGGTCGAGGACGGAACGAAATGTCGTTTCTTCATCTTATAGCGCAACCCGTCCTCGCAAATTCGTATAGTCAATATTGACTTATTAAGTATGTGCATAAGTGACATACTAAACATAATAGTTTCCCTTGAAAAGCTTCATAGAAAACACCGACCTTACCTAACCTACTTAGTATGTTAAGATAAGCATCTTATTGCTTCGTAATTACAATTATTACCTAACTATACCTATAATAGGTTAAGTAACAATTGTAATTACGAAACTATAAGATGCTTATTTTAACATACTAAGTAGGTTAGGTAAGGTCGGTGTTTTCTATGAAGCTTTTGAAGGGAAACTATTATGTTTAGTATGTCACCTATGCACGTATCAAATAAGNGCTGTCATCACACCTCCATCACTAGGAGCACGGGAACCACAGCTGTCATCACACCTCCATCACCAGGAGCACGGGAACCACAGCTGTCATCACACCTCCATCACCAGGAGCATGGGAACCACAGCTGTCATCACACCTCCATCACTAGGAGCACGGGAACCACAGCTGTCATCACACCTGCATCACTAGGAGCACGGGAACCACAGCTGTCATCACACCTCCATCACCAGGAGCACGGGAACCACAGCTCTCACCACACCTCCATCACTAGGAGCACGGGAACCACAGCTGTCACCACACCTCCATCACCAGGAGCATGGGAACCACAGCTGTCATCACACCTGCATCACTAGGAGCATGGGAACCACAGCTGTCATCACACCTCCATCACCAGGAGCATGGGAACCACAGCTCTCACCACACCTCCATCACTAGGAGCACGGGAACCACAGCTGTCACCACACCTCCATCACCAGGAGCATGGGAACCACAGCTGTCACCACACCTCCATCACTAGGAGCACGGGAACCACAGCTCTCACCACACCTCCATCACTAGGAGCACGGGAACCACAGCTCTCATCACACCTCCATCACTAGGAGCACGGGAACCACAGCTCTCACCACACCTCCATCACCAGGAGCATGGGAACCACAGCTGTCATCACACCTCCATCACTAGGAGCACGGGAACCACAGCTGTCACCACACCTGCATCACTAGGAGCACGGGAACCACAGCTCTCACCACACCTCCATCACTAGGAGCACGGGAACCACAGCTCTCACCACACCTCCATCACTAGGAGCACGGGAACCACAGCTCTCACCACACCTCCATCACCAGGAGCACACACGCCACACAGCATCACCGGTGTATGCAACGCTGGCAAACACCGTAAGTACCGTCAGGAGCCTTAAGAAAAGTTTATTCAGAATATGATCACCACATAAGATCACTTCTTGTGTGCACAGTGCGGGCATGTAGTCCTCCCCTTGTGTGCACAGTGCCGGCATGTAGTCCTCCCCTTGTGTGCACAGTGCCGGCATGTAGTCCTCCCCTTGTGTGCACAGTGCCGGCATGTAGTCCTCCCTTGTGTGCACAGTGCCGGCATGTAGTCCTCCCCTTGTGTGCACAGTGCTGGCATGTAGTCCTCCCCTTGTGTGCACAGTGCCGGCATGTAGTCCTCCCCTTGTGTGCACAGTGCCGGCATGTAGTCCTCCCCTTGTGTGCACAGTGCCGGCATGTAGTCCTCCCCTTGTGTGCACAGTGCGGGCATGTAGTCCTCCCCTTGTGTGCACAGTGCCGGCATGTAGTCCTCCCCTTGTGTGCACAGTGCCGGCATGTAGTCCTCCCCTTGTGTGCACAGTGCCGGCATGTAGTCCTCCCCTCGTGTGCACAGTGCCGGCATGTAGTCCTCCCCTCGTGTGCACAGTGTGGGCAGCAGTCCTCCCCTCGTGTGCACAGTGCCGGCATGTAGTCCTCCCCTCGTGTGCACAGTGCCGGCATGTAGTCCTCCCCTCGTGTGCACAGTGTGGCAGCAGTCCTCCCCTCGTGTGCACAGTGCTGGCATGTAGTCCTCCCCTCGTGTGCACAGTGCCGGCATGTAGTCCTCCCCTTGTGTGCACAGTGCCGGCATGTAGTCCTCCCTCGTGTGCACAGTGCCGGCATGTAGTCCTCCCTTGTGTGCACAGTACCGGCATGTAGTCCTCCCTCGTATGCACAGTGCCGGCATGCAGTCCTCCCCTCGTATGCACAGTGCTGGCAACAGTCCTCCCCTCGTATGCACAGTGCGGGCAGCAGTCCTTCCCTCGTGTGCACAGTGCTGGCATGTAGTCCTCCCCTCGTATGCACAGTGCGGGCAGCAGTCCTTCCCTCGTGTGCACAGTGCTGGCATGTAGTCCTCCCCTCGTGTGCACAGTGCGGGCAGCAGTCCTTCCCTCGTGTGCACAGTGCGGGCAGCAGTCCTCCCCTCGTGTGCACAGTGCTGGCAGCAGTCCTCCCCTCGTGCGCACAGTGCGGGCAGCAGTCCTCCCCTCGTGCGCACAGTACGGGCAGCAGTCCTCCCCTCGTGTGCAAGAGGTAGAGGTCTGGCGAGACTGGAGAAGCACTGAACAAGACCACAAGCCAACAAGCCTCCAGGACACCATCATGGCGGACAGAAACAAGCTTCATAATGTGAGAGAGAGAGCGGGCTAAGGATATATACTGAAAGGGAACACGTACACGAGCCAAAAGGATAACGGAAATACGTTTAAACATATATACAACTTCTTAGAGACTGGTGAAATTCCAAATAAATGGAAGATGGGCAATGTTGTACCAATATACCAAAAATGGATACGGACATGAGGCTCTGAAGTACAGACCTATGTCCCTCAACATAATTGCCATGTAAGGTAATGGAAAAAATATAAGAGAAAGGGAGAAGACCGGGATAGAAAGGTCTCTTATAACGTAAACAGCAGCACGGGTTCATAAAAGGTAAATCTAATTTAATGCTATATGTTGACGACAAGCACTCTGGATGGAGAGGGAAAGACTGCATATTTCTTGACTACTAGTAGGGAACTGAAGCGCACACTAGAATACTTTACAAGATGGATAAGAAAGCAGTCATAATGACAGAATCCCCCAAGAGACCCACACGGGAGACATCTCCTGTCCACGAGGCTAACCATAGCCCGTGCTTCTTGCAGAGCTCCTGTGCCAGGTAAGTTACGGGCTCACCATAGCCCGTGCTTCTTGGAACTTGTTCCGAGTAGCTGAATCTATAACAACAACAACAACCCAAGAGACCAACTGGGATGCCTCCTGGTCCCGACACGGTTCACGGGAATGATCAACCCGGGTGAATAGATTTCTTCATGTTGAAGTTTGCAGATGATGTGAAAATGATGAGGTACATGAGAATTACGGGTGACTGTACGAAACTACACGAGGAGAGCCTAAAAGAACGGACTGGCAAGTGGCTGCTGGAGTTCAGTCCAAATACATAAAAAGTAATGAAGATGAGCGGCGAGGAAGGGAAGTCGCTCTGGATGAGTTACTACCTGGAGAAGAGCGACGGATCTCCACGAGTTACACACAGAAAAAGTCCGGGAGAAAATTCACATGAATTCTGTCTCCGGATGAACACAAACTGAATTAAATCAGCGGTACATACGAGGCTAGCATACATAATTTAAGAAGATCTACATCACGTATGTTAAACTAACTCTCGTATATGCATCTCCAGCAATGAACCCCTCGCAACACTGAGCACCAAGCTACACCATTACACTTAGCACACAACCAAAAGAAATGAGCTGCGATGGTAAAGAACATCTACAGAATTTCACGTCACTTGACAAGAGACGAAACAGACCAGACATGATTAAGACATGCATGTTCATCATGGGTACCGACAAGGCAAATAAAGACGGATTACTCGAATGATAACGACACAGAATTAATTAACAGCAGTTGGGATACAACCAGGAGCAAGAACAGCAAGCACAGCAAGCACACAAGCACAGCATACAGAAACATACACGTTACCAATATACACATACACATCACATACGGATATTGGCAGGACTCAGCGAGTAACGGTCAACCATATAAAATTTAGTCCAAGGCAGTTAAAAGCTCTGTACCTCAGGGTACAGTCCTTGCACCGCTGCTTTTCCTTATTCTCATATCAGATATAGACAAAAATACAAGTCACAGCTTCGTATCATCCTTTGCAGACGACACAAAAATCAGTATGAAAATTACCTCGGCTGAAGACATTGAAAAACTTCAAGCTGATATTAATAAAGTTTTCGACTGGGCATCAGAAAATAATATGATGTTTAACAGTGATAAATTCCAGGTACTCAGGTACGGTAAAAATGAGGACCTTAAACATAATACAGGGTACAAAACACAATCAAATGTGCCCATAGTAGGAAAACAGCATGTAAAGGATTTGGGAATAATGATGTCTGACGACCTAACGTTTAGGGAGCATAACCAAGCAAATATTGCGACAGCCAGAAAAATGATAGGATGGATTACGAGAACTTTCAAATCCAGGGATCCCATCACAATGGTTGTACTCTTCAAGTCACTTGTGCTGTCCCGTCTTGAGTACTGTTCGGTACTCACTTCCCCCTTCAGAGCAGGAGAGATTGCTGAAATAGAGGGAATACAGAGAACATATACAGCACGTATAGACGCGATAAAGCACCTAAATTATTGGGATCGTCTCAAAGCTCTCCAAATGTACTCACTAGAAAGAAGACGAGAGAGATATCAAATAATATACACCTGGAAGATACTGGAGGGCCAGGTCCCAAATCTACACAGTAAAATAACAACCTACTGGAGTGAACGATATGGAAGAAAATGCAGAATAGAGCCAGTGAAGAGCAGGGTGCCATAGGCACAATCAGAGAACACTGTATAAACATCAGAGGTCCGCGGTTGTTCAACGTCCTCCCAGCAAGCATAAGAAATATTGCCGGAACAACCGTGGACATCTTCAAGAGGAAACTAGATTTATTCCTCCAAGGAGTTCCGGACCAGCCGGGCTGTGGTGGGTATGTGGGCCTGCGGGCCGCTCCAAGCAACAGCCTAGTGGACCAAACTCTCACAAGTCAAGCCTGGCCTCGGGCCGGGCTTGGGGAGTAGAAGAACTCCCAGAACCCCATCAACCAGGTATCAACCAGGTATATTCATACGGATATTCATACAAACACGTATGCTTGCCAAAACAAACACCAGGAATTGCCTTCAAAAGTGTTGTGTGTTGTTGCCATGTGTATCATGTTACCATGTTGTCATGTTGCCATGTTGTCATGTGTATCATGTTACCATGTTGTCATGTTGCCATGTTGTCATGTGTATCATGTTACCATGTTGACATGTGTATCATGTTGCCATGTCATGTGTATCATGTTACCATGTTGCCATGTGTATCATGTTACCATGTTGTCACGTGTATCATGTTACCATGTTGTCATGTGTATCATGTTGCCATGTGTATCATGTTACCATGTTGCCATGTTGTCATGTGTATCATGTTACCATGTTGTCATGTGTATCATGTTACCATGTGTATCATGTTACCATGTGTATCATGTTGCCATGTGTATCATGTTGCCATGTTGCCATGTGTATCATGTTACCATTTTGCCATGTGTATCATGTTACCATGTTGCCATGTGTATCATGTTGTCATGTGTATCATGTTACCATGTTGTCATGTGTATCATGTTGCCATGTGTATCATGTTACCATGTTGTCATGTGTATCATGTTGCCATGTGTATCATGTTACCATGTTGCCATGTGTATCATGTTACCATGTGTATCATGTTGCCATGTGTATCATGTTACCATGTGTATCATGTTGCCATGTGTATCATGTTACCATGTGTATCATGTTACCATGTTGCCATGTGTATCATGTTACCATGTTGCCATGTGTATCATGTTACCATGTTGCCATGTGTATCATTTTACCATGTGTATCATGTTGCCATGTGTATCATGTTACCATGTTGTCATGTGTATCATGTTGCCATGTGTATCATGTTACCATGTTGTCATGTGTATCATGTTGCCATGTGTATCATGTTACCATGTTGCCATGTGTATCATGTTACCATGTGTATCATGTTGCCATGTGTATCATGTTACCATGTGTATCATGTTGCCATGTGTATCATGTTACCATGTGTATCATGTTACCATGTTGCCATGTGTATCATGTTACCATGTTTCCATGTGTATCATGTTACCATGTGTATCATGTTGCCATGTGTATCATGTTACCATGTTGTCATGTGTATCATGTTACCATGTTGTCATGTGTATCATGTTACCATGTTGTCATGTGTATCATGTTACCATGTTGCCATGTGTATCATGTTACCATGTTGTCATGTGTATCATGTTACCATGTTGTCATGTGTATCATGTTGCCATGTTGTCATGTGTATCATGTTACCATGTGTATCATGTTGCCATGTGTATCATGTTACCATGTTGCCATGTGTATCATGTTGCCATGTGTATCATGTTGCCATGTGTATCATGTTACCATGTTGTCATGTGTATCATGTTACCATGTTGTCATGTGTATCATGTTGCCATGTTGTCATGTGTATCATGTTGCCATGTTGTCATGTGTATCATGTTGCCATGTTGTCATGTGTATCATGTTGCCATGTGTATCATGTTACCATGTGTATCATGTTGCCATGTGTATCATGTTGCCATGTGTATCATGTTGCCATGTTGTCATGTGTATCATGTTGCCATGTGTATCATGTTGCCATGTGTATCATGTTGCCATGTGTATCATGTTACCATGTTGCCATGTGTATCATGTTACCATGTTGTCATGTGTATCATGTTACCATGTTGTCATGTGTATCATGTTACCATGTTGCCATGTGTATCATGTTGCCATGTTGTCATGTGTATCATGTTACCATGTTGTCATGTGTATCATGTTGCCATGTGTATCATGTTACCATGTTGTCATGTGTATCATGTTGCCATGTGTATCATGTTACCATGTTGCCATGTGTATCATGTTACCATGTGTATCATGTTGCCATGTGTATCATGTTACCATGTGTATCATGTTGCCATGTGTATCATGTTGCCATGTGTATCATGTTACCATGTTGCCATGTGTATCATTTTACCATGTGTATCATGTTGCCATGTGTATCATGTTACCATGTTGTCATGTGTATCATGTTGCCATGTGTATCATGTTACCATGTTGTCATGTGTATCATGTTGCCATGTGTATCATGTTACCATGTTGCCATGTGTATCATGTTACCATGTGTATCATGTTGCCATGTGTATCATGTTACCATGTGTATCATGTTGCCATGTGTATCATGTTATCATGTGTATCATGTTACCATGTTGCCATGTGTATCATGTTACCATGTTTCCATGTGTATCATGTTACCATGTGTATCATGTTGCCATGTGTATCATGTTACCATGTTGTCATGTGTATCATGTTACCATGTTGTCATGTGTATCATGTTACCATGTTGTCATGTGTATCATGTTACCATGTTGCCATGTGTATCATGTTACCATGTTGTCATGTGTATCATGTTACCATGTTGTCATGTGTATCATGTTGCCATGTTGTCATGTGTATCATGTTACCATGTGTATCATGTTGCCATGTGTATCATGTTACCATGTTGCCATGTGTATCATGTTGCCATGTGTATCATGTTACCATGTTGTCATGCGTATCATGTTACCATGTTGTCATGTGTATCATGTTGCCATGTTGTCATGTGTATCATGTTGCCATGTGTATCATGTTACCATGTGTATCATGTTGCCATGTGTATCATGTTGCCATGTTGCCATGTGTATCATGTTGCCATGTTGTCATGTGTATCATGTTGCCATGTTGTCATGTGTATCATGTTGCCATGTGTATCATGTTGCCATGTGTATCATGTTACCATGTTGCCATGTGTATCATGTTGCCATGTGTATCATGTTACCATGTTGTCATGTGTATCATGTTACCATGTTGTCATGTGTATCATGTTACCATGTTGCCATGTTGTCATGTGTATCATGTTACCATGTTGTCATGTGTATCATGTTACCATGTTGCCATTTGTATCATCATGTTACCATGTTGCCATGGTGTATCATTTTACCATGTTGTCATGTGTATCATGTTACCATGCGACTTATACAGGTTCTCGAGATGATTTCGGGGCTTAGCGTCCCCGCGGCCCGGTCCTCGACCAAGCCTCCTTTTTGTTACACACACCCCAGGAAGCAGCCCGTAGCAGCTGTCTAACTTCCCAGGTACCTATTTACTGCTAGGTAACAGGGTCATCAGGGTGAAAGAAACTGTGCCCATTTGTTTTTCCGCTCCACCTGGGATCGAACCCGGAACCAGGTGGGTGCACATGTCGACCAAATGTGTCACAACCGTACACACGGAACATTCGTGCATGCACTGTACCTATATGCTAGTGCGCGCGCACACATACACATCTGGCAACTAACATATTGCTTCACGTCTCATGATAGATAAATTACAGTTGACCATAATATTTAAGATCTATACCATTAATGTCTGTAACCTGTTTTACCAGTATTGCCTCGCCTATCTTCTCAGGCTGGTGCCTTCCTGCCCTGATGATATCACAAGTATCTCCAGCTTCATGGTGTATGTGTCTATGTGTACGTTAGTGTGGATACATATGAAGAGACGTGCACTTGTATATATATAATATATATTATCCACTGGCTACGAACTGATGCATGGAGATAAGAGTGCATACACTCGAGCGTACAGACACCACTCTAGGTTGATAACTAATTCTAGTACCCGGTGACTTTCGCTAGCACAAGGCACCCCCCCCCCCACCCGCCCCCCCGGCCCCCCCCCCA
>WNGS01164774.1:0-11857 GCA_020271785.1 Procambarus virginalis | reverse complement strand
GAGGAGGGATACCGAAACCAAAAGATTAACATACCGAAAGGGAAACTATGAGGGGATAAGAAAATCCTAACAGAATAGCATGGGAAACAGAGCTTAGGGGAAAGACGGCCCAAGATATGATGGATTACATCACGCAGAAGTGCAAGGACGCAGCAAACAAGTTTGTGCCAGTCCAAATGGAAAACAGAGAAATGAATATGAGAAACCCATGGTTTAATCAGAGATGTAGGCTAGCTAAGCAGCAAAGTAAAAGGGCATGGAGAAACTATAGGAATAACGGGACACTAGAGAGCAGAGAAAGATACCAGAATGCCAGGAATGAATATGTCAGGATGAAAAGAGAGGCAGAAAGACAATACGAAAATGACATCGCAAGCAAGGCAAAAACTCAGCCTAAATTGTTGCATAGCCACATCAGGAGAAAAACAGCAGTAAAGGAACAGGTTATGAAATTATGGAAAGGGGCGGAAGGATTCACTACAAATGACAAGGAAGTGTGTGAGGAACTGAATAAGAAATTCCAGGAAGTCTTCACCTTAGAGCAAGGAGAAATTCCATAGATAAGAGAGGGAATAGCTAACCAGGAACCACTGGAAGAGTTTGAGATTACCAGCGGGGAAGTAAGGAAGTGTTTACGAGAGTTGGATGTGACAAAGGCTATAGGACCAGACGGAATCTCCCTTGGATACTAAAGGAAGGAGCAAAAGAACTGTGCCTACCACTCTCCATAGTGTATAATAAATCACTGGCAACAGGGGAATTGCCAGATATTTGGAAAGCAGCTACGTAGTCCCGATATACAAGAAAGGGGGATAGACAGGAGGCACTGAACTACAGGCCAGTGTCCCTAACCTGCATACCATGCAAGCTGATGGAGAAGATTGTGCGAAAAAAGCTAGTGGAGCATCTGGAGCGAAGGAACTTTGTAACACAGCATCAACATGGGTTCAGGGATGGCAGGTCCTGCCTCACAGGGTTACTTGAATTCTACGACCAGGCAACAAAAATAAGGCAAGAAAGAGTAGGGTGGGCAGACTGCATATTTTTGGATTGTCAGAAAGCCTTTGATACAGTGCCACACAAGAGGCTGGTGAGAAAGCTGGAGATGCAGGCTGGAGTGAAAGGGAAGGTACTCCATTGGATAAAGGAGTACCTAAGCAACAGGAGACAACCAGTCTGTGTGAGGGGTGAGGTCTCAGACTGGCGAGACGTTACAAGTGGAGTCCCGCAGGGGTCAGTCCTTGGACCTATACTGTTTCTGGTATATGTAAATGATCTCCCAGAGGGTATAGATTCGTTCCTCTCAATGTTTGCCGACGATGCAAAAATTATGAGGAGGATTGAAACAGAGGATGATAGTAGGAGGCTACAAGATGACCTAGACAGACTGAGTGAATGGTCCAACAAATGGCTGTTGAAGTTCAACCCGAGTAAATGCAAAGTAATGAAACTAGGCAGTGGAAACAGGAGACCAGACACAGGATACAGAATAGGAGATGAAGTACTTAATGAAACAGACAGAGAGAAAGATCTAGGAGTTGATATCACACCAAACCTGTCTCCTGAAGCCCACATAAAGAGAATAACGTCTGCAGCATATGCGAGGCTGGCTAACATCAGAACAGCGTTCAGGAACCTGTGTAAGGAATCATTCAGAATCTTGTACACCACATATGTAAGACCAATCCTGGAGTATGCAGCCCCAGCATGGAGCCCGTACCTTGTCAAGCACAAGACGAAGCTGGAAAAAGTTCAAAGGTATGCTACTAGACTAGTCCCAGAACTAAGAGGCATGAGTTATGAGGAAAGGCTGCGGGAAATGCACCTTACGACACTGGAAGACAGAAGAGTAAGGGGAGACATGATCACAACCTACAAAATCCTCAGGGGAATCGACCGGGTAAACAAGGATAAACTATTCAACACTGGCGGGACGCGAACAAGGGGACACAGGTGGAAACTGAGTACCCACATGAGCCACAGGGACGTAAGAAGGAACTTTTTCAGTGTCAGAGTAGTTAACAGATGGAATGCATTAGGCAGTGATGTGGTGGAGGCTGACTCCATACACAGTTTCAAATGTAGATATGATAGAGCCCAGTAGGCTCAGGAACCTGTACACCAGTTGATTGACAGTTGAGAGGCGGGGCCAAAGAGCCAAAGCTCAACCCCCGCAAGCACAATTAGGTGAGTACACACACACACACACACACACACACACACACACACACACACACACACACACACACACACACACACACACTATAATGTGTGATGTGTAGGGGCTAATGGCAACATGGAGAAGGTTTTTCAGGCTGGGCAGCTCCAAGAAGGAACAGAAATGACTGATAAAGTTAGTGCTCACGAACGAGGCAACGAAAGGGGAAATCCTGACAAGGAAGAGCAAGCTCATGAGACTAGGGGAATACTGGGACGTGTTTCTGCAGAGGGACATGACGAGGGGAGAGAGAAGGAAGGCTGCAAAAGCAAGGAGATGCAAGGGAAGGGAATGGGGGAGCCACAGGACCTGGCTCGGTATCTCCAGTGACCTCAGAGAGGAGTGAAAATCCCATCACCATAAAGCCAGTATATCTAGGGAGGAATATAACAGAAACCTCCCATCATCCCACCCCAATGTCCAATCCCCCACAATCACCTGCCCTCCCCAGCGAGTAGAGACCTTCAGACCATGTCCACCACCCCACCCCATGCTCTCCAACTCCAGGCCCCCCTTATGTTTCCCCCCATGTCCTTCTTCTCCAACCCCTTCCCCCCCCACCCAGACCCTCCCTGTTCCCACTCCCCATGCCCTCCCCCTATTTCTCCAGCCCATGCCCTTTCTGGTACCCCCACCCCAAGCTCTCCTTCCTAACACACCCCACTCCCTTCCTGCCCCCTCCCCAACCCTTGACTTTCCAGCTCCCCTACGCCAGGCTCCCTTTCATTCCCTAACCATTGACCTCCCTATCCCCCCTTCTACATGCCCCTCCTACTCCCCATCTCATGCCAAAATGGACCCTCTACCCCTGACCCTCCTAGTCACACCACTCCAGACCCTTCTAGCTTCCCCATACTGAATTCTACCAGCCCCCCCCCCTCACACCCCAGATCTCCCAGGTCCTCCTTCCTATTCCCTCCCTCCCCAGACACCCCTTGTCCCTCTACTCCAGTGGAATCAACAGAAACTGAGAATGAAAAGAAGTCAGTTTCAAGGTAATGTACTCGAACATAAATGATATTACAAGCAAGGCAAGTGAACTTAGGGAAAGAGCACATGAAGGGAACCCGGATGTAATCGGACTCATGGAAACAAAACTCTCAGGAATCATAATGAATGCGATGTTTCCCCAGGACCACAATGTAATAAAGAGAAAGAGGGAAGGAAGGAGAGGAGGTAGAGTGGCCCTACTGATAAGAAATGAATGCAGTTTTGAGGGGATGGTTATCCCAGGCTGCGAGGGGTTCAGAGGCTACATAATAGAAAGTCCTCCCACCATTATGATGGGAGGACCAAGAGTAGTGGTAGCAGTGATAGGAAACATGGAGAGCTAAACTGTTGGAAATGGTGACAAGAAACTTTTCAAGATAGCATGTCAGGGGAATCCACAAGAATGAGAGTCAATGATGAACCAGCGAAACTCGACCTAGTCTTCACTCTAAATGACTCCGACATAAAGGAAATCGGTTTCGAAGCCCCCGTGGAATGAGCAATCAGTGTACTAATGTTTGAGTATCTGGTCGAAGTAGAGTTAATGTACTCAAGGAAGGGATCAGAAAGCAAAAGGCTGACATTCCAAAAGTGTAATTTTGAGGAGATAAGAAAATTACTATCAGATGTAACTTGGGAAACAGAGCTCAGAGGAAAGACAGCCCAAGACATGATTGGCAACATCACACAGAAGTGTAGGGAGACAGCAAACAAGTTCGTCCCAGTCCAAAAGGAAGAAATGAAATCCAGACGAGGAACCCATGGTTTAATCAGAGATGTAAGCTAGTAAAGCAACTAAGTACACGGGCGTGGAGAAACTGTAAAAAGATACCAGAGAAAGATACTCGAGTGCCAGGAATGAATACGTCAGAGTGAGAAGAAAGGCAGAATGACTATATGAAAATGACATAGCAAGCAAGGCAAAGGCTCAACCTAAACTGTTGCACAGCCACATCAGGAGACAAACAAGAGTGAAGGAACAGATAATGAAACTGAGGATAGGGGTAGACAAATTCACTACAAACGACAAGGAAGTGTGCAAGGAACTCAATAAGAAATTCCAGGAGGTATTCACAGTAGAGCAAGGGGAAGTCTCAGAGACAAGAGAGGGAATATCTAACCAAACACCACTAGGTGAGTTTGTGATTACCAGTCGGGAGGTGAGGAAGCATCTGCTAGAGTTGGATGTGACAAAGGCTATAGGCCCGGATGGAATATCACCATGGATACTGAAGGAAGGAGCAAAAGCTCTATGCTTGCCACTCTCCATGGTGTTTAACAAATCACTGGTAACAGGTGAAATGCCAAAAATTTGGAAGACGATTAATGTAGTCCCGATATTCAAGAAGGGTGATAGACAGGAGGCACTGAACTACAAGCCAGTGTCCCTAACTAGCATACCATGCAAGATGGAGAATATGCGAAAAAAAACTAGTGGAAAATCTGGAACGAAAGAACTTCGTAAGACAACATCAGCATGGGATCAGGGATGGCAAATCATGCCTCACAGGATTAATTGAATTCTATGGCTAGGCAACAAAAATCAGGCAAGAGAGAGAGAGAGGGCTGGGAACACTGCATATTTTTGGATTGCGAGAAAGCCTTTGACACAGTGCCACGTAAAAGACTAGTGCACAAGCTGGAGATGCAGGTATGAAAGGGAAGGTACTCCACTGGATAAGGGAGTACCTAAGCAACAGAAGAAAGCGAGTCACTGTGAGGGGTGAGCGACGAGGTGTCACCAGCAGAGTCCCACAGGGCTCAGTCCTTGGACCTATACTGTTTCTGATATATGTAAATGATTTCCCAGAGGGAATAGACTCGTTCCTCTCAATATTTGCTGCTGATGAAAAAATATGAGGAGGATTAAGATTGTGGGAAAATTTGACTTATACATTTATCAAAATAATCATATATTCGATAGCTATGAAGGACCACCACTTTTTGTGAAAAAGAGGAAAACTGAAATGAGCAAATGTATTAAAATTAAATCCACAAACTAGTGCCTATGAATTTTAAGGAAAAGATAATGTAATATGAAAACATTAATAAGACTGTATATTATAATTAAATTAAGAGTCAAACTCACTCACACAATTTGGGGGGTACAGGAGCTAAGAAACTACTACGTCACTAGCACAATCATCCGATGCTGGTTCTTCATCAGAATAAATCATGGATATAAAAATTATATTATTATACAGCAAATATATGTGAATTAACTTCATTACGCCATTAAACTAGATGGAAAATATCTGTAAGTACGAAATGGCTAATAAATGGTTATTAAATAAATCGATCTTATTTGAAGATCAATAATGCAATAATAGTTAGTACTACAAAATAATAAAGACAGCTTAGCTGTATAGGCGAGATAGAAGTGCGCATCAAAGGGAGACGCTTCACTAGGCTTGTCCAGACATGCGGTCCTAGGGCCAGATTCAAGAAGGTACTTACGAAGGTTTTTCTTCTTAGCTAAGAATGTTTTCCTTCTTAGCGCCTTCGTGGCGGCTACGTCGGTATTCAGGTAGCTACACTAAGTGGAAAAACCTTCGTAAGTTTGGTCCGGGATTTAAGTGTGGTTTCGACCACTCGTAGCTTTACGTAAACGGGATATAACTCATTTTTTCTCTACTACATAACACTGGGATAGATTTTAAGATTTTGGAACATAAACAAAAGATTATAAAATTGAATCTCGTGAAGAGGAGTCCTTCGTGTTAGTTATATATGCATTCTCTGCTTGAAACTTTGAGTAAATATGTCTTTTATGATAGTAGAATTAGTTTTATAATAGCAAGATATTATACCCGTAGTTATTAAGTAAATAAACACTGGTGAACATGAAATATGAGAGAAGGTGATGAGCCCTGCCTGATGGGATCATTTACTATCACCAAATGCTCCTGTTCACCTAGTAGTAAGGGTGTACCTTAGCTATACATACCCATTTCTAATTTATTTAGTTTGGTTTTATTTTGAAATTAAATCTGGGTGAGACATAAAATAAAAATATGCTGCACAAATGATGTTAGGTAAGGAGAAGGGTAAAAATGTCAAAAACTTTATTCATTGAATACTTAAAGCTATAATTATGACTATATGGACTATTAAAAAGAGAGAGGGAAGTAGGGGTCCAAGACCTCTTCCTGTTATACAACTTGGGTGTGGAACAAGTAATTATCAAAAGAAGGCACCATGCCGGGAAGGCTATGTAGCAGTAAGGCAGTGAGGTGAGGCAGCTACTTATTTGAGAAATGCTTATTTTATTTACCTTATAAGCTGAGGCAACTTATTTTATTTGAGGAATACTCAGCTGATTCCTTTAAATTTAGCATGGAACAAATTTGTGTCCAAGACCTCTTCCTGTTACACAATTTGGCTGTGTGTAACCAAACTAGAAGTGCTCTACAAATCAAGGGACCCAGAATGTGGAATGACCTCCCGAATCATGTCAAAGGCTGTACCTCTCTCAACCAGTTTAAGAGTAAAACCAAGTACTACCTAATTAACTCCATGTAACCTACCTTACCCCTAAATGTCAACCCATGTCTTGCTATTTTTTAAACAATGCTGTTCACCAACGTGTACAATTGCTGATTTCTGCTATGTTACCCCCCTTTTTTATTTTTTATTCCTTCTTTCAACACAATTTATACCTAATCCCGATTACTATTAAGTTTTAGTCTAAGTGTTTTTTCCCCCACACCTTGCCCGAAATGCTATGAGTATTAGTGGCTTTAGGTATTGTATGTACTAGCTCTGTCTATAAATCCAACATTATGTTTGTAAATCAACTGTATGTACTTTTCCTGAATAAAATTTATTTATTATTATTATTATTAGTCAGTAAGTATTAAAAGAAGGCACCAAGCTGGGAAGGCTATGTAGCACCATTGTGTGTAACAATAAACCATTTTTTTTTTAACAAATAATGCACCTGTATGGTAAAACAAATCCTGTCAGCTGTAAAAATATTGATGCAGTTATTTAAATAAGAAAATATAATGAAAGAAATATTACTGGTTTATTTTTATCCTATCTTTTGTACTGTACAGTATATCCAAGGAAGTGAAAATTGAGACATAATGCACAATTTGAATGATTAAAAAATGATTAGCATGGATTAGCAGTTCAAAAGAAATATGACTATTACATATCAACATGAGATCTTAATGATCCATGGTTAACATGATTTAATAAGGATAATACAGTACTGTATTTGTAATAATACAAACTATAATTTAAAATCTTTATTACTGATTTTTTTATTAAAAGATTAGGTATACACAGCAATGTGCTGCTACCCTATTCTATATGGAATATTACACAGTGTAGATAAAAAACTAGCTATAAGTTTATCTAATACTCCCATCTCACAGGATGGTTAGACATGGAATCAAGGTAGAAAATACCAGCCTCAATACAAAAAACAAATCAACTCTGACTAAACACTCTTCACGATTTTCACAAGAGGTAAGCACTGAATCATGGAAACATTATATTATAATTACTTTTACCAGTTTCTACAAGACTCCTCTCAAACAATGTATTTTTAACATGTTTAGGTATACACAGCAATGTGCTGCTTCCCTATTCTGTATGAAGGACCACACAGTGTAGATCAAAACCAGCTACAAGCTCATCCAACATCCTCACCTCACAGGATGGCCAGTCATACATGGAATCAGGAGAGAACAAAATACTTAATGCTGATCTATTAGCCTCCACTGGCAAAATCTGGGTGCAGCACAAGAATATCTTCCAATATTCCTGAGTGTATGAAGTAATTACAGAGCTCAAAGTACCTCATACCATTTGGTATGAAGTCACTGATAACAGGGCAATCACAGATATAGTGTTGGAGAGTATGTTCTCTCAAGTAGGACTGAAAACAGATGTTTTTTCCACCAAGAGGGCTATAAACCCATGGAACCGCCTACCCGCTGAAGCCGTAAATGCCAAATTCCAGCTAAAAAATATCATTAAGACAATTGGCGGGCCCTTTAACAAGCCGCCGGCTTTCTGTCCTCGTCGAGGCCACTAGATAGTTAGTGGCCCTTGGGTAAATTCAGTAAATATATACAATAATTGTCAGCGCATCTTCCGAGCAACAAGGACAGCTACACAGTATCTCTTAGAATTACGTAGGTAAACAACAAATGTAACATATTGTTTACTACAATGTCGGTGCTGGCTGTAGAAGTTGAAAAAACATTGTTTTACTTCGAAATATACTAATTTTATAAGAAAATTCGACGTAAATAGGAGGCAGTAGAGCTCCGATAAGCCAGCGCTAAATCTTCAATATGAAGAATGTTGCTGCTCTCTGATTGGCCAAACGAAACACAGTAGTGACCTCTATCGGCACGCAGGTGAACCAACAAATTTCTTCCTAAGTGGACGTACCTGAATTGCACCTAAGCATCTTCTTAGGGCATACTTAGGAACCTTCGTAGCAAACCCACTTACGAAGAAATACATGGAGCTTCGTGAATCTAGATCCTGGATCACACGTGGAGGAAAGGCTTATCTTCCCTCGTGTTGCTCTGGCATAAGCTGAAATTACAATGGATTTGTAAAACCTGTCTACTTCAAGATAATTTCTCTATCTCTACATAAATGGGAGAGCGTAGTCCTGAATGGGGCTTACTTTTTTGTTAAGAGGAGGCCCGCGTCATAACGACCAGTAAGTTTACACGTTTGTCATAAAGAGATCTCAATAAGGACCAAACCATGCAACTTAACCAGTTGGTGCTCTCCAAAACGATCATTTGATCGATGTTGGAGTTACTGCGGTGCCCAGACACTCGCTGCTGCCTGAATGTCCTCTGAGTGGCCTGTTAAATTACGGGCCATTTAAGTTAAGACTATATTGTTTCAAACACTTGGGTCTGATTGGAGAGAAATCACAGATTCTCAGAGAACACTAGTTCTTTGAGCTAGCTCCGGAAAACACTAGTATAAACATTTAACATTTGCTTAGATCCGAAACCTTTGTATATGGGCAGCATAAAACGTCACCAGACTCTGCCACACAGTGGTTACCAGATTCTGGTTGGGTTACCGTTATCAGTGGCAAGTGGCTGCAGGTGACGGATCTCCCAATCCTGAGCACTACAGGTGCAAACCATGAGCAGGAACTGGGTCATGATTGAATTATCATGAGTCATTAGCCCCTTCAGACCTGCCGAAATGAGGTACCTGCAGCTTTGCAATTACTTAATTTACTTTCGTGTACTTGAAGATATCCTCATAATGCACCCAAAGCTTGGCAGTACAGACTGCCGATCACATAACTGACTATCCTGCGAGGTGGGAATTTTCTAGCTCTTCACACACACATTATGTGACCCTTAATATGGTTTAAGGGACCTGGACAAATGCAGATGTACCTATGTATATCAGAATACAGCAAAGTTTGCCGGTGCAGTCTACTGTTCACCTGCTCTTGTATGATTAACCATCCTGCGAAATGGAAAATATTTAGCATGACGTAAGCTAGCTCTTGTTGCTCACTGTGTAGCCCTTCATATAGTCTCTGAAAGCTGCACAAATGACAAGGTACCTAAGTGGGTTCAGAAGAAAACGCTTGCTCTCCACATACTAAATTTATTTTTGTTGCTTTCGTTCTCCTTTAAATAAATAAATAAATAAATATGTTTATTCAGGAAAGGTACGCCAAAGAAAGGTACTTTGGCGCGCACTCTTTGCTTCAAGGCAATGACTGTCAAGCCAAAGACTGATGCATTCCTAGAATTCCGTGTCTTTGTGCAGTTATTATGCTGAGTTGTCTACAACTGGACTTGTTCCAAGAATTCCATAATTTTCTCACGCTTCCGTTGCCACATTGTTGTTTTTTTCTCTTCATTTTGCTTCCCTCATTCCTGTATTTCCGTTTCAGTTATGCATACTCCGTGAATAGTGTACAACAGTGATTGTGATGCATCCTCTCAATGACAGCCTCGTACAGGCTCTTGTACTGTCTGACAGGTCGCCCTCCTCTAACTGTGGTGTTTCGACTGATATATGTGTGTAGTTACCTACGTGTAATTACCTAAGAGTAGTTTTTTTCTACCACAGACGTGGCCACACATTTACAATGCTAATTAGCATATATACATTTTTCTTCTGTTCTCCATGGACAGGGTTAGAGATGTGTTAAACATATAGTTCAGGGATTTATTGAACAATCAACCACAGAAGGTGATTCAGTGCTTTTAAAATGCTAAGCTCGAGGTGTCCTGTCTTCCCAATACTTTTTGAAACTATTGACTTCCACGGCACTCTGATGACCTCCACCACACACACACACTGATGACCTCCATCACACACACACTCTGATGACCTCCACCACACACACACTCTGATGACCTCCACCACACACACACACTGATGACCTCCATCACACACACACTCTGATGACCTCCACCACACACACACTCTGATGACCTCCACCACACACACACTCTGATGACCTCCACCACACACACACTCTGATGACCTCCACCACACACACACTCTGATGACCTCCACCACACACACACACTGATGACCTCCATCACACACACACTCTGATGACCTCCACCACACACACACTCTGATGACCTCCACCACACACACACACTGATGACCTCCATCACACACACACTCTGATGACCTCCACCACACACATACTCTGATGACCTCCACCACACACACACTCTGATGACCTCCATCACACACACACTCTGATGACCTCCACCACACACACACTCTGATGACCTCCACCACACACACACTCTGATGACCTCCACCACACACACACTCTGATGACCACCACACACACACTCTGATGACCTCCACCACACACACTCTGATGACCTCCACCACACACACACTCTGATGACCTCCACCACACACACACTCTGATGACCTCCACCACACACACACTCTGATGACCTCCACCACACACACACTCTGATGACCTCCACCACACACACACTCTGATGACCTCCACCACACACACACTCTGATGACCTCCACCACACACACACACTGATGACCTCCACCACACACACACTCTGATGACCTCCACCACACACACACTCTGATGACCTCCACCACACACACACTCTGATGACCTCCACCACACACACACTCTGATGACCTCCACCACACACACACTCTGATGACCACCACACACACACTCTGATGACCTCCACCACACACACACACACACACACTGATGACCTCCACCACACACACATACTGATGACCTCCACCCACACACACTCTGATGACCTCCACCACACACACACTCTGATGACCTCCACCACACACATACTCTGATGACCTCCACCACACACACACTCTGATGACCACCACACACACACTCTGATGACCTCCACCACACACACACACACACACTGATGACCTCCACCACACACACATAATGATGACCTCACCCACACACACATACTGATGACCTCCAGACCTTCTTACTTAGTTTGTTCCAACCATCTACACTCTGCAAAGAAAATTTTCTAATATTTTTTGGGCACCTTTGTTTTCTTAGCCTGAATCTGTGTCCTCTTGTTCGTGAAGTTACTGTTTCACGAATTCCTCTTTGTCAATTTGGTCTATTCCTGTTAGTATTTTGTAAGTGGT